>OX328128.1:78733605-78837965 GCA_946811695.1 Gonocerus acuteangulatus
ATCCAAGGGTCCATTTAGGTAAGGCTATGTCACTGAGACGAAGGTGCTTAATTTTGATTTAGGTAGCGCTTCGTCACTGAGACGAAGGTGCTTAATTTTGATTTAGGTAGCGCTTCGTCACTGAGACGAAGGTGCTTAATTTCGATTTAGGTAGCGCCTCGTCACTGAGACGAAGGTGCTTAGTTTTGATTTAGGTAGCGCCTCGTCACTGAGACGAAGGTGCTTAATTTTGATTTAGGTAGCGCTTCGTCACTGAGACGAAGGTGCTTAATTTTGATTTAGTTAGCGCCTCGTCACTGAGACTAAGGTGCTTAATTTTGATTTAGTTAGCGCTTCGTCACTGTGACGAAGGTGCTTAGTTTTGATTTAGGTAGCGCCTCGTCACTGAGACGAAGGTGCTTAATTTTGATTTAGGTAGCGCTTCGTCACTGAGACGAAGGTGCTTAATTTTGATTTAGTTAGCGCTTCGTCACTGAGACGAAGGTGCTTAATTTTGATTTAGTTAGCGCTTCGTCACTGAGACGAAGGTGCTTAATTTTGATTTAGTTAGCGCTTCGTCACTGAGACGAAGGTGCTTAATTTTGATTTAGTTAGCGCTTCGTCACTGAGACGAAGGTTCTTAATTTTGATTTAGTTAGCGCTTCGTCACTGAGACGAAGGTTCTTAATTTTGATTTAGGTAGCGCCTCGTCACTGAGACTAAGGTGCTTAATTTTGATTTAGTTAGCGCTTCGTCACTGAGACTAAGGTGCTTCATTTTGATTTAGTTAGCGCTTCGTCACTGTGACGAAGGTGCTTAGTTTTGATTTAGGTAGCGCCTCGTCACTGAGACGAAGGTGCTTAATTTTGATTTAGGTAGCGCTTCGTCACTGTGACGAAGGTGCTTAGTTTTGATTTAGGTAGCGCCTCATCACTGAGACGAAGGTGCTTAATTTTGATTTAGGTAGCGCTTCGTCACTGAGACGAAGGTGCTTAATTTTGATTTAGTTAGCGCTTCGTCACTGAGACGAAGGTTCTTAATTTTGATTTAGGTAGCGCCTCGTCACTGAGACTAAGGTGCTTAATTTTGATTTAGTTAGCGCTTCGTCACTGAGACGAAGGTTCCTAATTTTGATTAAGGTAGCGCTTCGTCACTGAGACGAAGGTGCTTAGTTTTGATTTAGGTAGCGCCTCGTCACTGAGACGAAGGTGCTTAGTTTTGATTTAGGTAGCGCCTCGTCACTGAGACGAAGGTGCTTAATTTTGATTTAGGTAGCGTTTCGTCACTGTGACGAAGGTGCTTAGTTTTGATTTAGGTAGCGCCTCGTCACTGAGACGAAGGTGCTTAATTTTGATTTAGGTAGCGCTTCGTCACTGAGACGAAGGTGCTTAATTTTGATTTAGTTAGCGCTTCGTCACTGAGACGAAGGTGCTTAATTTTGATTTAGGTAGCGCTTCGTCACTGAGACGAAGGTGCTTAATTTTGATTTAGTTAGCGCTTCGTCACTGAGACGAAGGTGCTTAATTTTGATTTAGGTAGCGCTTCGTCACTGAGACGAAGGTGCTTAATTTTGATTTAGGTAGCGCTTCGTCACTAAGACGAAGGAGCTTAATTTTGATTTAGTTAGCGCTTCGTCACTGAGACGAAGGTGCTTAATATTGATTTAAATGGAAACACATAATTTTGTAAATGTACTATTATAATATTATAATCTTCTCATGCTTAAAAACTAATAAATTTCAATTTTCTTGTGCCAGTTGGCCATGAAGAGCTATAAGTTATCGCTGTCTACTAAGAGGCTTCGAGGTTTTTAGTTTGTACTAGTTATGACTGTAAATCACAAAACTATGTATTTCCGCAATATTCAATATGTTATAAAACAAAAAACATAAAGGCCAGCGATGAGTCTTACGAGCGCAGTTATTATCGGAGCACATTCTCTCAAAAACTTTAACTCAACCTTTAGTACTGTTAAATACAGTAACAATGTCTGATTTCTGTCTAGTAACACTGTTTTATTTCCTTTGGTTTCAGAGAATTAAAAATAATTAAAATGATAATGCATGGCACAAAGTATTGCTCCAACAGGTAAAATTAGCCTTCAAGACAGATAATTGTTTTGAAAAGGGTAGTTTTCGACATTTTTACGAACATTCAATACCCTCCTAAAGGTAGCACTTAGTTTCCAACACTAACGGAAAATATACATATGAGGTAGAGTTACTTCAGAAAAATAAATCTAATAATTGACTTCCCTATGAAAACAGACCTTGACCTTACAGCATCTAGTGTCTTACTAAGAGGTGGTAGAACTCCTAGTAATTGGGCCATCTAGTGGTGGGGGGGTCGTCTGTAAATCACATAAGTATGCGGACACTTCGCCGTCTCGACAAGTCCTACCTTTCAAGGGTTAAATGAATGAAGCTTTCTAAACCCCCACTGAAACGTTTCCTAGATCATTTTTGATGTGACGATGTCGCATAAATAACTCCCTATAACTTTCCATAAAGTTGTGGTCCCGTTGCTTGTTGTTCAGCAGGGTTTCTAGTTCCACAATCGGCTGTAAGAAGGTTCTGATTGTGTGGAAGGTAAGGCCATGTCATTGTAGATTACTTACCTCCTTAGGATGTAGTTTGTGGGGACCAGAGGGGCGTATCCCCAAGGCCTTGGTGTTGTAGATTACTAACCTCCTTAGGATGTAGTTTGTGGGGACCAGAGGGGCGTATCCCCAAGGCCTTGGTGTTGTAGATTACTTACCTCCTTAGGATGTAGTTTGTGGGGACCAGAGGGGCGTATCCCCAAGGCCTTGGTGTTGTAGATTACTTACCTCCTTAGGATGTAGTTTGTGGGGACCAGAGGGGCGGATCCCCAAGGCCGAAGGGGGTGGAGGCAGTGAGTCCCCTCCAGACTCCTGCATAGCTTTCAATCTCCTGTTCTCCAGCTTCCACGAGACTGCGGTGTAGCTCTCGAAGAACGAACCGTCTGTCTCCTGCACTCTGTAACAAGCCAATGGGGGCGAGGTTAGTTCAGTGGTAGAGCACTTGACTCATATGCTGGAGGACCTGAGTTCAACTCCCGAGTAAACACTTAAGATTTTTTCTTCTAGTGTCTTCGTTCATGGGTTGAATTCGACCTCCCTGACCGTCCCTAGGCCAACCCAGCCTTTAATTAATTTATTATTGGGTACCTTGGGTGCTAATGACTCTAGCAGTGGAAGCAACAAGGGGAACATCAGGCGGTATGGTCATGAAGCAGATACCTCTACAGTATCTGTCCTTCAGGACCCTCGTGGCCTGTTAAGGGACTGATTTTTTTTTTTTTTTGTAACAAACCAATATTTTATAAATCTTGCAACTCTTATAGTGTATTTAAGGGTGACATTTAACATTACTTCATTATTTTACCATAATAAAATATTTGGAGGCCCGGTGGCCGTGGATGTTAAGGCGTGCCAAAGGTTGTGGGTTCGATTCCCACTATGGAGTGGTGGCATTTGTTCAGAAAAAAGAAAAGTCATCAGCCCTATCCTGGCTAGAAACGGGTGGTGACCTATAGATAACCCGTCCTAAAATTCTTAGTTAATAATAATGGAATTAAAAATTTCTATAAATGAATAATAATAAACTATTTATTTATTTCATTTAAGTGCGCATAGTAAGCATTAATTGCGTTTGTTTACCTTTCGAGGGTCCTATCCTATCTGTAGAAATAGGAAGAATTATCCCTTAGGATTTTTTTTATAAAGCCAATTCAACCACGTTGTTGCCTATTTAAATTTATAGGAATACAATAACTACACAAAATATAAAACTCAAAGCATCAATCAGAAAACAAAGCAACAAATATGTATGTATATATATATAATTTAAACAAAAAGAGAATACAGTACTCTCCCTAATTCGGCGTCACTCGGATAAGAGAAAACGCTGTATTAGAGAATTCAGATAGAAGCGGTCACTTATGTACTTGAAAAACCTTATTATTTGAGGATATAATAAGATGTTACAATTTTAATATTTCTTTTTTAAAATGCTACATATTATTAAAATTACTTTTAAACTTGCTCCACTCGCAATGAATGTTCTGTTCGAACGAGACTGGCTAAAATTCTGCCTCTAAAACAAAACATATACCTTCACATTATGCCTTCTTTGACTTCCAGTCAATGAAATGCCACAAAAAAACTGTTTGGCTAGCTGGGAGTGGAAAGTTTTCTAGGAGCCTTCGAGCCGGTCTAGCTCCGGCCAGTTCCGAGATCCGTCACTCATTCCTCTCGGAAACGGCCGGATTAGAGAGAGCGACGGATAACAGAACGCCGGAGAAGGGAGAGTCTACTGTAATTGTAATTATAAGACATATTATGCTCTCATCACACACAATATTATGCACGCTTTAATACACATATTTACTTCCTTGCACACACAAATAGAAACCCGTAGGGGGATTAATTTAAAATATTGACAATAATTATATTTATTCCTAATTAAATTAATTATATTTTATAATAGAGATTTGTTGCTCCGGCTCAACTCATTTTGGCTCGGAATGTATTACAGAGAGGACTATGATTAGGAACCCATTAGGTTTCGGGCTGTTGAGCATAATGTGAATAAATGATATAATAGAAATATTTTCACCACAAACAGAGCATTCAGGCTTAGACTTTCTTTTGAATAAGTAAGCATGAGTATGATCTTATCTTACTCCTTAAACATCTTATCTAGCCTTGTGTCTTGATATGAGGTTTTCCATTCCGAAGTAGTTGATTTTATCTCTCTTAAGTTGTGTAACTCTACATTCAAACTACATCCTAAGGAGATAAGTAATCTACAATGACACGGCCTTAGAGAGTAGCCATTCGTATAGCCATTTTGAGAGGATAAGATACTTGAGATGTGCTACAGCATCTGACTGTAGGATGTGCGAGTAAAGGATGCCTTTCTTGATTGCTTGTTTGGCTTATAAATCCATTTTATTGCTGCCTCTTATACCATTGTGGCTAGGAATCCAGCAGAGAGTAACATGTTTGTTTTGTAATGCTAATCTATTCCCGTTATTAGATGTAAAATTATTGCTACTTTTGCTATAAAAAGTTTTGTAAAGAAAGGAGGGAAGATAATAAGTCAGTGTATATCACTAAATTAATTTATTTTCAATGATGGAATTAATTCTTGCATGTAATTTTGCAGTATACATAGAACTTATATCTGGGAAGAAGAACACGTGCATAACTATCCTACATCCAAAGGCGTCATTTTTTACATAATTATAAGTAACTTAAAAAACTAAATACAATAAAAGTTTGAAGAGACCATAAAACAAAATTCAACAAATTTTTATTCAGAATTAACCTTTAAGCTGTGCAATACAAGTATGGCTAGAGGTACTGTTATGTGGAATAGCCTAGCGCCTGGAGTATGGCTAGAGGTACTGTTGTGTGGAATAGCCTAGCGCCTGGAGTATGGCTAGAGGTACTGTTGTGTGGAATAGCCTAGCGCCTGGAGTATGGCTAGAGGTACTGTTGTGTGGAATAGCCTAGCGCCTGGAGTATGGTTAGAGGTACTGTTGTGTGGAATAGCCTAGCGCCTGGAGTATGGCTAGAGGTACTGTTGTGTGGAATAGCCTAGCGCCTGGAGTATGGCTAGAGGTACTGTTGTGTGGAATAGCCTAGCGCCTGGAGTATGGCTAGAGGTACTGTTGTGTGGAATAGCCTAGCGCCTGGAGTACCCTGTGTGCTGAATACTTTCCTCGCACGATGTTTCCTCGGAAGATAATTCTCTTGTACGTTGCATTCCATTTGTTCCAGGTAAAGAGAAACTACGGTTTTCCGCAGTGTAAATAAGGTGGGAGCAGCTATGACAGGTAGGCTGAGTAGTTGGAAGCTAAAGTGACAAAAGTGAAATCCTATGACCCCTACCAGCTTTGAAGGACACTGTAGCTTTTATAACATCCTAAAGATGGCGATAGTGCAAGCATTGATATAATAGCTCCTACCTGAAAAGCACAAAAGAAGCCGAACTGAATTATCAGTCCGTAGCACCCGGGGCACTGCTCCCCCCAGACTGATATATCAGTCCGTAACATCCAGGGCACTGTAACCAGCGGACAGATATATCAGTCCGTAGCACCCAGGGCACTGCAACCACCGGACAGATATATCAGTCAGTAGCACCCAGGGCACTGCAACCAGCGGACTGATATATCAGTCCGTAGCACCTGGGGAAATGCAACCACCAGACAGATATATCAGTCCGTAGCACCCAGGGCACTGCAACTACCGGACAGATTTATCAGTCCGTAGCATCCAGGGCACTGTAACCAGCGGACAGATATATCAGTCCGTAGCACCCAGGGTACTGCAACCACCGGACAGATATATTAGTCCGTAGCACACGGGGCACTGCTCCCTCCAGACTGATATATCAGTCCGTAGCACCCGGGGCACTGCAACCAGCGGACAGATATATCAGTCCGTAGCACCCGGGGCACTGCAACCACCGGACAGATATATCAGTCCGTAGCACGCAGGGCACTGCAACTACCGGGCAGATATATCAGTCCGTAGCACCCAGGGCACTGCAACTACCGGACAGATATATCAGTCCGTAGCACCCAGGGCACTGCAACCACCGGACAGATATATCAGTCCTTACCACCCAGTCCGTAGAGCGCAAGGGTTAATGACTTTACATTATTTACAGCAGTGCTATTTACCCAATAGTTACTGTATTTACGTAACATAACACTAACATAATTTAATTATTTATTGCGTCATGGAGTTCCATTTCTGCCCTAGTCAAATTAATTTATATTAAAAATAATGATGATAAAAAAAGAAGAAAAATCTATTATTTGAAATCAGATTATTATTATACCTTAGAAAAGAAGAGTTTATACTATGCAGATTGCGGATAGGCCATTAGATTTATATTCTATTCTATTCTGGACGGTTAGATTTATATTCTATTTAATTCCGATTGAAATATCGTAGGAGCGGTATCTCATTGAAAGATCAATTCTTGCACCTTGAAGAATCCAAGGCTTTATTTTATGTTTGGCATGCCTCTTTGTCTTGTTACGGTTGCTCACAGACATTACACATTTATATAAAGTACAGAAGTTATTCTCCTCGTACAATGTGCAGTATATATTCGACCCAGCAGAAGGAAAGGTACTGCTTGAGTTTTAGAACACCCCAGAAGCATGATAATCACGAATCTACAATGTATGATTCCTGTTTGTATTTAAATATTCTCTACTCGTAGTAACAGTACAATAATCTGATAAGAATTTTTTTATAAGTTCTTTGAATATGACAATCACTTTAACAAGTCTTCAGCAAAAGCCCAAACTAAAAGAAGAAAACATAGATATGAGAAAGAGACGTCAGCCTCCATGGATACGCCCGAAGAAATGAAGCACAGCATATGCTGCCCGTTGAGCCATTTCAGGAATATAATTTAAGAAATACATAAAACTTCTAAGCAAGCAATAAAGTGAGTGACGAAGTTAAGTGCCCAAGATGGCGTACAAACACGTCCATGATTCAGGAGGCGAAAGGAAAACTTGCTTAAAACTTGGTCCTTTGGGGAATTGAAAAATGACACTTGAAAGGAAGTTGGTTGGATTGGTCGATAGTCTGCCAACTCCCCTACTTGGCTAGATTGGTCTCATCTTGATACTTCTAGATGGTTAGCTTGCTCCTATCCAGGATGTCATCCATGTGGGAAGCCCAGGTAATCATAAGTCCTGGATGGTTGTTATCTTGCCCATATCCAGGATGCCATCCATGTGGGAAGCCCAGGTAATCATAAGTCCTGGATGGTTATCTTGTCCGTATCCAGGATGTCATCCATTTGGGAAGCCCAGGTAATCATAAGTCCTGGATGGTTAGCTTGCCCGTATCCAGGATGTCATCCATGTGGGAATCCGAGCATAATAATATCACACAGGGTGTCCTGTCCACGAAAAGGCCTGTCTTCGGATAACCTGGTGATCTAGAAGGATGTCTCCATCACCCCCCGTCCTCCATGACCTCGTCTCGCGGACACACCTGGACGGTAGGATACACCATACACAGGAAGACATTAGGGAATCCTACAGGAGATTCTACTACTGTCCTCATAAGATCCTACCAAGGAAAGCCTCATAACCTTTTTGAAAACTTTTTTAAGTAAACAGGGTCAGTAAAACTCCACGTGACATAATACATAACTTTGGCCACCAACGCCATATCCACTTTGAATGCACAACTTCCGTTATAATATAACTTATCTTTAATATATATTTTTGCTCCTATAAATATTCTAAAGTGAGCCTAATTCCTACTCATCACACAAAATCCAGCTAATACTGCCGACTAACTGTGCTAACATGAAATCTGTTCGTCCTGGCATTTTACTATCAACATTTCTATACATTTCCTGCATTCTTATTACCTTATAACTGTTACCTTCATTACAGCAGTTAAATCGCCTCAGTTTCGATCAACCATTAATAATAATAAAAAAAACAAACCTTAATATTAACTAAGGATATAATAACTTTGAATGTCTTAATAAAATTACTATTTCAACTCTTATTTCATATTAGAGTCTCGTAAATTTATTTAAATTGTTTTCTAGTTGTTCTTTGTTCTTTAATTTATATTGAATATAAAAGCAAAACTATACTCATCAATGAATATCTTTAGAATTCCGAAACAATTTCAAAACTTACTTTATTTTCTAAACAACTTTAAATTTTCGGAGTTGTTTAAATTTAATTATAAGACAACAACCACCTCCCCCTTCTCTTAGAAAACTGCTATGCCTTTATGAACCTTCCCTGGCTTTATACAATCCCCAAATCTAACAATAGCACACTTCAAAATTATGAAATAAGAATAATTTCTTAGAACTGTAGCTCCATTTTAATTTGTAAAATTGCCTTTACTTAATAATTTTTATATAAGCGTATACTGATTTTCCAAGCTGATTCAACATTCTTATGATATTTCCTATTGAATAGGCAGGAGATTTGAAAAAAAAAAAATTAACAAAAACATCTTTCAACAGTTAAATTCCTAATAAAAGTTCTAAAGCATAGAATAGTCCATGCAGGGTATTAATTTCTGCTATAAATAGCAAAAGTCCGTCACGCAGGAGCTGCATAACTAAGCACTTTCCTCAGAATTTGGGTAGTGTAGATTGCTTTCCAGAACAATTTGCTTAAAATATCCTACATAAATAAAATAAAAACATGAATAGTTCTCTTTTAAATTTGTAATGAGTAACTGATCAATTAATAATTTGCTTCCAGAGTTATGTTTACACATGGTACCTATTACACTATGTAATAAATACAAAAAACCTCATATTATCGTATTTTGATATAACGCAGGAACAGGATACAGTCACTCTAGCGCTCCTTGCGGCGGCTTTGTGAACCTACGTCTGACGGGCTTTTCTATTGAAATATATTACAAATTAAACCCCCGCTTTCCGATTGACCGATTCAGCTCATTTTTACAACACTTCTTTCTCATGAGTTACCCACGACGTATACCGCGTTTCGTTACAATACAGCAGAAATTACGACCGGTATGAGTATATTAAGAATTTGGGTCAAGAGTAAACCCCCCCTTCCAATGAACCGATTTAGTTTATTTTTACAAAACATATTTACCTGTAGATTACCACTACGAATACCGAGTTTCGTCGAAATATACCAAAAATCACGGCTGGTAGTGGCGAATTGGTATTGTGGGTCCGGAGTAAACCCCCCCCCCCTCCTAATGAACCGATTTAGTTTATTTTTACAACAGTTATTTACCTGTGGATTACCACTACGAATACCGAGTTTCGTCGAAATATACCAAAAATCACAGCTGGTAGTGGCGAATTGGTATTGTGGGTCCGGAGTAAACCCCCCCTTCTAATGAACCGATTTAGTTCATTTTTATATCTCACTTTTCTCTCTATATTACCACTACGAATACCAAGTTTCGTTGAAATATAACAAATATTACGGCTGACATAGTCAAATTAGTGTTTTGGGTTCTGGGTAAACCCCCCCTTCCGGTGGACCGACTTTGGTGGTTAACGAACTCGTTCAATCGTTTGCTAATTGAATGCTAAATACCAAGTTTCGTGACGAAAAAACAAAAACTCTGGCCGCTATCGTGTTAACAGACACACATATATATATATATATATATATATATATATATATATATATATATATATATGCATATATATATATATATATATATATATATATATATATATATATAAATTTTAACGGGGGTCATTTTCGGTGTCTACTAGGTAGGATCGATAAAGATTTGAAGAAATTTTTCAAAAATTCCGTCATGAGTCCAACCTCAATAGCTACTTTCCTTCGGAGGAAAGTGCTAAAAGGAGATACATAAATATCTGAACTGTTTCGATTGGCTGTGATTGTTAGTTTTTATGTGTAAATTGGTTTGATGTAGTCTAGTTTTGTATACTAATGCTAGTTTGTAATGAGAATTTGACCACGCCCTTTGGGAGTTTGTGCTTTTCGTCTGCAGTAATTACTCACACCGCAGTGAGCACAAACTTTTAGGATTATTGCTTTAAGTTGGCCGTTGCGCGTCCAAAGCGGGAATTGCCTGCTGATATTATGTTGCCTGTCGAGAGTATATTGGGTTTGCCTCGTGTGTGTTTCGACGGTAAATTAGTTTGTGGTTGATGAAACAGAGTCAACATCAAGCCCTGCCATGATTATTAGTGGCTCTCCAATTCCCGACATATTAGCATCGCTTCTTCTGAGTCCGCTTAATATCATTTCATGGGCAATTCTACAATTTGCAATTCGATAAATTATATGAAATCCGTTTATTGTATAGAACTCGCACACCCAACACGACATGGCTTGTCCAACCCGCACACCCAATATTACACAACACGTCCAAATCGTACATTCAACGCAGTACGACGTGTTCAATACGCACAGCCGACCATGCATGGCATGTCTAACTGGCACAACCAACGCAGCACATCGTGTACAAGTCTCACTTCCAACAATACACGATGTGCCCAACGTACAGTCACTAAAACACGGCGTGTCCAATCCGCACACCCAACACTACACGAAATGTCCAACCCGTACATTCAATACAACACGACGTGACGAACATCCAACACTACAAGACATATCCAACACGTACATTCAAGATAGCGTTACATGTCCATTCCGCACAACCAACGCAGCACGATATGTCCAACCCGTACATTCAATACAGCACGACGTGACCAATCCGAACATCCAACACTACAAGACATATCCAACACGTACATTCAAGATAGCGTTACATGTCCATTCCGCACAACCAACGCAGCACGATATGTCCAATCCGTACATCCAATACAAACCGGTGTTTCCAATCCGAACTTCCAACACTACAAGACCTATCCAACACGTACTTTCAACACAGCGTGACAGGTCCATTCCGCACAACCAACTCTGTTCGAAATATACAATCCGGCAACCCAACACTGTACGAGGCAGGAATATCCAGTACCCCCCCCCCTCCTCTTGGTGTATTCTTCTCCCACCGAGGCAGGAATATCCAGTACCCCCCCCCCCCCCCCCCTCTTGGTGTATTCTTCTCCCACCGAGGCAGGAATATCCAGTACCCCCCCCCCCCCCCCCCTCCTCCTCTTGGTGTATTCTTCTCCAAGCCAGGCCGGAATATCCAGTACCCCCCCCCCCCCTCCTCTTGGTGTATTCTTCTCCCACCGAGGCAGAGCTCTATTACGCTGGAACAGCAACATTGCAACCCCAACTTCTAACATACTCAGTAATTTGTTGCTAATTTGTTACACTATTTTCAAATTTGTCGCTCCAGCCGTTTCCGAGAAAACGTGGCTGTGCTACCGTAATATTACGCCAGCACAGCCACCCCTGTGACTTTTGATCTAATTGTCTGACGAAATTCAGATTGGAACGAGAATTTGTTGCTAATTTGTTGCTCTAGAATAACACCAATCACGAATTTGTCGCTCCAGCCGTTTCCGAGAAAACGTGGCTGTGCTACCGTAATATTACGCCAGCACAGCCACCCCCCGTATCTTTTGATCTAATTGTCTGACAAAATTCAGATTGGTACGAGAATTTGCTGCTAATTTGTTGCTCTAGAATGACACCAATCACGAATTTGTCGCTCCAGCCGTTTCCGAGAAAACGTGGCTGTGCTACCGTAATATTACGCCAGCACAGCCACCCCCGTAACTTTTGATCTAATTGTCTGACGAAATTCAGATTGGTACGAGAATTTGTTGCTAATTTGTTGCTCTAGAATGACACCAATCACGAATTTGTCGCTCCAGCCGTTTCCGAGAAAACGTGGCTGTGCTACCGTAATATTACGCCAGCACAGCCACCCCCGTAACTTTTGATCTAATTGTCTGACGAAATTCAGACTGGTACTAGATTTTGCTGCTAATTTGTTGCTCTAGAATGACACCAATCACGAATTTGTCGCTCCAGCCGTTTCCGAGAAAACGTGGCTGTGCTACCGTAATATTACGCCAGCACAGCCACCCCCGTAACTTTTGATTTAATTGTCTGACGAAATTCAGACTGGTACTAGAATTTGTTGCTCTAGAATGACACCAATCACGAATTTGTTGCTCCAGCCGTTTCCGAGAAAACGTGGCTGTGCAAGCATAATATTACGCCACGAGTTCGGACGCATAGCGCAGGAAATCACGTGACCTTGAGCAAGTTTTTTCATTAAGGTCATAATTGGTTCGACAAATACGACCGATATTCCATTTTTCCTATATATTTAAGCCGAAATCGCCCTGAGAACACTTTGAAGTGAGTAACGAATATTTTAAGGTGAGTTGTAATTCCCATGATTTTCGTAGATGATGAAACGTCTGTGTATGTAATTAAACCCTAATTTTTCATATTGTTTACATGGGCGTATATAAGGGGGGAGGGGCTGAGGGGCTGCAGCCCTCCCGGAATTTTGATTTCATGGTAATAACCAGAGACCGAAAATAACAATTTTTATTTCAAATGAGTTTCACTTAACCTTTAATTTTTATTATTAGGAAATAAAAATAGAAATTCCATCGTAATTGATAATATCAATTAGATATAAAATATATTATATTTTACTATTTAAAAAAAAAAATGTTTAATAATTTTTATTTCAAAACCTTAAAAATAAAAATTATTTGAATAATGTTATTTCGACATTTTTTTATAACAATTTTTAATAACAATTTTTTTTACTTTAACTTTAAACATTATTTTAAATAATAAAAAAAAATTAGTGCTATAATAAATAGAAAGTAATGCACAAAAACGAAGTCTATAATATACAATATATACTCATAGAAATCAATTGGATTTAGAGGAACTTTGATTCACTCACATAAACAAATAACTTCTAATAATCAAAAGGTTCCAAATCAAGTATTTATTTATTTATTCCGAGGATAAGGGATATTTAATAAATGAGTTTCACTTTACCTTTAATTTTTATTATTGGGAATTAAAAATAAAAATTCCATCGTAATTGATATATTTCATTATTTTTTTAAAACAATTTTCCAATAATTTTTATTTTAAGAACTTAAAAATAAAAATTATTTCATAACAGTTAATTATTAATTTTAAAAATATAAATTATGAAGTAATTTTCATTTTTTTAATTAAATCATTTTTAGGAAACATTTAATTTTGAGTTCGGTCCTTGATAAAAACTTGTCATTAAACCCTTAAAAATATATTAAATAAGATCACTTAGTTCATAAAACATATTTTATTTTACTTGTAATAACGTTTTAAGGTGCAAATGACCACTCACCTCATGTACATTCGACCACGTTAAGACCCACCAAGTTTCGCTTTTAAATATCAAAAATTGTGGAAAAAAGGGGGGTGTCAATCGAGTTTTGAACACCCTGTATATATATAAATATATATATATATATATATATATATATATATATATATATATATATATATATATAAATTTGAACCACCATTATTTTCGATCTCTAGGGGATCTGAAACGCAAAATGTTCTAGTCGGCACATCATCACATCACCTGTGTGACTAGGTGTCGTCAGTGTGTTCTGCAAGGAAGCCTTTTGTAAAAACGTTCATAATTTTCGATCTATTTGTTCTTTAATTAACTTTTATGCAAGAATTAATATCAAGAATAATTTTCATTTAATTTTGATGATATCACAAAAAAAACACAAATTACTCTTATTTATTTGCTGTTTTTTTTATTCTAGAATTTCAATTACATTATGAAATTGAGAGATAATCTCCGTTTTGAGTATTCCTTTGGAAATTTGATTAAATAAAACAACTTTTGTTTGATTCGGTAGTCTGGAGGATTTATTTTCGAAGAGTAGTGATTTTCGAAACGTTGTCTCTAACCAGAAGCTTATATTATTATTGTTTGAATTGATACTACGGTTTGAATGAGATAATTGTGGGCAGTTAATGTACATTAGCCTTTAAGAACATTTATGGGCCTTTATTTCTTTTTTTTATTTATTTAATTTATAGAGTTCTGCAACAGAGGCGAAAAACTCTTTAAATGTCAGTCGTGAACTTCAAATGTGATATATATGTATATAAGAACATATGAAGAAATAAACTTGAAAAAGAAAGAAGAAAAAAACAAACAAACAAAAAAAAAATAAAATAATCAAAACAGACAAAATTAAGTAAATTAAATTTTTGTGTATAATAAAGAGTTTTTTAAATGTTTGAGTAATGCATTGATGTGTGGGCTACCTTCTGTCAGTATTTCGTGTAAGTCGTAAGGTATGGTCAGGTTACTGCGTTGTCTGCAGTTGGTAAGTATATGTTTAACGGTCAGAGTTTCGTTACAATATCGACCAGTTGGTCTGTTCTTTCTGTCCAGTCAGAAGGAATGGGTAAGTAAGGTATGGTCAGGTTATTGCGTTGTCTGCAGTTGGTAAGTATATGTTTAACGGTCAGAGTCTCGTTACAATATCTACAAGTTGGTCTGTTCTTTCTGTCCAGTCAGAAGGAATGGGTAAGTAAGGTATGGTCAGGTTATTGCGTTGTCTGCAGTTGGTAAGTATATGTTTAACGGTCAGAGTCTCGTTACAATATCTACAAGTTGGTCTGTTCTTTCTGTCCAGTCAGAAGGAATGGGTAAGTAAGGTATGGTCAGGTTATTGCGTTGTCTGCAGTTGGTAAGTATATGTTTAACGGTCAGAGTCTCGTTACAATATCTACAAGTTGGTCTGTTCTTTCTGTCCAGTCAGAAGGAATGGGTAAGTAAGGTATGGTCAGGTTATTGCGTTGTCTGCAGTTGGTAAGTATATGTTTAACGGTCAGAGTCTCGTTACAATATCTACAAGTTGGTCTGTCCTTTCTGTCTAGTAGGTAGGAGTGGGTAAGTAAGGTGTGTCCAATACGAAGCCTGGATAGGATGACTTCGTCCCGGCGGGACAACTGTTCATTTGTCCAGGCTTTCGTTGTATTTTTGTAAATGGGCCTTTAAGAACATGAAAAAGTCCGACTCGCAGGAACTGCGTCATCTTAGCGCGGTTACGTACATCTTGAAGAAATGGAATAGATTAGCATCACAAATCACAGGAAACTGACAGCCACTGCCATCATGATTACCACAGCCACTCCAAACTTATTACCAATACCTTTCACCGTTTGTTAGCTTATTTTACTACAATACTAATTTTACTGATAAATGCAATTTAAAACTAGAAACAACCAATTAAAAAGTGAGATAAAGAAAGAGAAAAACCATTTCAAAACAACAAAACAAACACTTTTTAAGTTTTAAGCGCTTATATCTCTCATTGACGTTGTCCCATCGAATATTGCTTCAGAACATTTTTTGTAGAGAATTTAGTAAGCATTCGAATGGTCACTTTCCACTTACCACGATTTCCCAACCGGTATCGAGATATTTACGAAAAATGTATAGAGATCCGAAAATTTTTCACGTCTATTAATAAAATATTTTTTTTCGCATACTTCCTTAACTTCAAATGTAACCAAAATTTAATCATCTTAGTTGGGATTAATTTCCAAGATGTAGAAAATATTTCAATTGAATCCCGCGATTCTAAGTACTCACAAAAAAATAATGACCTACAAAAACATTGATTCCACTTTTCTCAGAAACGGTTACAGATATCGCCTTAAAAATGGGTTCATTCGTTCTCTTATGTTAACAAACCTATAAAACAAGTACCTGCAAGCATATAAACTCAAAAACGTAAGCGTTACGATTTTTTTTTGCGCGAATTTCGCCCCAAACACTATCTTCAAGTGGGCGGATTCTGCTGGTTAACGAACTTGACCTTTCAAATTAGAAGACAGATTTTTGTGCCAAATTTCATCAAAATCGGACCATTTTTGAGCCGTCAGGAGCGCGAACAGACAAGCATATATATAAATATATATATACATATATATATATATATATATATATATATATATATATATATATACACATACAAATTTTAGCCACCTATATTTTCGTGATCTATAGGGTCTGAAACGTGAAAGTTTCTAGTCGGCACTTCCGGATTGCGTCATGAGGTCAACCTCATAAGCGGGTTCTCCCTATGGAGATAGGGAGTAACCGCGCTAAAAAGAGTATTTTATAAAGGGAGCCTGCTAGAGTTGTTGTTACCAGGTATGTAAACATAACATCACGTGGACAAGTTAAGAGAGTTAAGAATGAGGGAGGAAGCGGTGAATTTCCTGTAGCTACTAGGTACTGTCAGATTCCTGTGAAGGCTGATTCTTATAATCTCCCGTTCTCCGGTATGCCATTGCGTCGGTGTTATAATTTTTCTCAAAATACCAAAACATAATATTAACATTTAAGTAGAGAGTTGGGGAGTTTTCAGCACCCCATGACTTAATTAGTACTATATTTTGAATTTAAAAATTTACAATCCATTTCATCGCTTTGGTACCTTCATAAATAGTAGTTGTGTTCACATTGAGGTTGCAGTCGCATAAAAAAAAAACATTATTTGTTTATTTTCTGGGCCTTTCACTGGCTTAGGGTGTTCACAACACTCTACTTACGTAACAAAAATTTAAAATATAATGTCTTCCTTCGACCGCCGTTTGACATTTTATATGAAGAGAATCAAGAAATAATGAAGAGGCGTTTTAAGTAAATGTGTGAAAATGATGGAGAAGATGAGTCTATTGATTCGGACGATGAGGAAAGAGATAGGTATTTTTGAAAAATCTACTATATATTTGTCAAATACCACTCACTCACTCACTCACTTACTGACCTATCATCCCCTAGCCCAAACCACACGACAGAAAATTTTGAAATTTTGCATGGACACTCCCTATAGAACGTAGGCGCTCGCTAAGAAAGGATTTTTTGATATTTGAATTTTTAGAGGAGTTTAAAGTCTTAGATGTTTAGAACATGTCTTAGAGATCAAAAGTTTTATCCGGAGGTACAATTATATGAGTTATGTAAGGTATTACTATATTTCATTGTGAATCACGTAGCAATATGTGAAATTCCGTCTGATAATAGTTCACTTAAGTTACGTTCTGCCAATAATTTGTCATTTATATACACTACGTTACCAATAAAATCAATTATAACCAATCAAAATACAGCCTTATTTGTAAGACTGGTTTTCAATAGCAGGCAGCAAGCGTTGCTAGGACGATAACAGAACAGCTGTTACTATACTGTATCTATTTCATAGTATTATTTTTAATTGAGGTTAATTTCAACTATCATGGCAGACCTTGAATTACTAAAACTGAGAAATAAAATGTGAATTTTTCCCTCAAAGAGTTTCCGCCCTTGACACAAAAATTTGAAATTTTGCACGGGCCATCCGTTTAGAGTGTAAACACTCGCTAAGAAAGGTTTTTTATTTTTATATTCAAACGTTTAAGTACTATTAGGGGGGTTTGAATTATTAAGAAGAAAATGGTTCGATTTTGATAACATTTGGTACAAAAATCTATCTTCTTATTTAAAAGTTTATGTTCATTAACCACCAATCACGAATTTGTGCTGGCGTAATATTACGCTAGCACAGCCACGTTTTCTCGGAAACGGCTGGAGCGACAAATTCGTGATTGGTGTCATTCTAGAGCAACAAATTAGCAACAAATTCTCGTACCAATCTGAATTTCGTCAGACAATTAGATCAAAAGTTACAAGGGTGGCTGTGCTGGCGTAATATTACGGTAGCACAGCCACGTTTTCTCGGAAACGGCTGGAGCGACAATTTCGTGGTTGGTGTCATTCTAGAGCAACAAATTAGCAACAAATTCTGGTACCAATCTAAATTTCGTCAGACATTTAGATCAAAAGTTACGGGGGTGGCTGTGCTGGCGTAATATTACGGTAGCACAGCCACGTTTTCTCGGAAACGGCTGGAGCGACAAATTCATGATTGGTGTCATTCTAGAGCAACAAATTAGCAACAAATTCTGGTACCAATCTGAATTTCGTCAGACAATTAGATCAAAAGTTACGGGGGTGGCTGTGCTGGCGTAATATTACGCTAGCACAGCCACGTTTTCTCAGAAACGGCCGGAGCAACAAATTTGAAAATAGTGTAACAAATTAGCAACAAATTACTGAGTATGTTAGAAGTTGGGGTTGCAATGTTGCTGTTCCAGCGTAATAGGGCTCCGAGGCAGGAATATCCAGTACCCCCCTCCTCTTGGTGTATTCTTCTCCCACCGAGGCAGGAATATCCAGTACCCCCCCTCCTCTTGGTGTATTCTTCTCCCACCGAGGCAGGAATATCCAGTACCCCCCCCCCCTCCTCCTCTTGGTGTATTCTTCTCCCACCGAGCCAGGAATATCCAGTACCCCCCCCCCCTCCTCTTGGTGTATTCTTCTCCCACCGAGGCAGGAATATCCAGTACCCCCCCCCCCCTCCTCTTGGTGTATTCTTCTCGTTCCCATGCAGGGAAATTCAAAGCTTCCCATAGCTTATTCTACCTCTACATACTCCAGTTATTGAATATAATGTTTTAGTACCATGGTCTTTTCTAATTATTCATTTTCATCTTTGCAACAATGATCTCTTCATGCGCCGATTGGTGAAATCATAAGGCTTCACACTCCTCTCTTGTGTAGATGTAACGTACTCGTAGTTGTTGTATTTAAATTTGCAAGTTGCCACCGTCAGCCGATTTATTATCGCCAGTCAGCATTGGACCTGGTTCGCCAGAGAGTCCACATTTGGACTAATGATTTTTTAGGTTGCAATTTTTAGTTTAGATTTAGTTTATTCCAAAAAGTGAATGTAGTTTTAGTCTTTAGTTTTGCCCACCATTGATCTCGCGTTGGTTTAGTTAAAACCCCAAGCGCTAACATGGTTGTAAATTATGATATCCTTTTGTATGCTGTAAGTACTTTAAGACTCGCTTCCTCCGAAGGAACCCCCTCACGCAACCCTGATTCCCCAGCTCCATAGGACAACCCCCCCCCCCACTATTTGCTGATTCCCTCCCTTCGGGTTTATCTCCCCAAAAGCGATGCGGTGCCATTGTCACAAATCACCCTGATTTACCGGGGCCTTTTAGAGCTTTCTCCTTTTTACCTTCAAAACTCCTTTTTCTCCTTTTTTCCCCAAACGGCCAACTTGAGGTTACTCAAGTAACAGGTAAAGCTCACAGTCTGCAAGCAGCAGTAATGCTCGTCTTGCTCCGCCATTTAGTAAAGTTTTATAAGTTACCGCGGTACGATCTCTCTGCCAATGATTTATTTATTTACTGATATTCGTTTCGTTTAATTATTAACATACATATTAACATTTATCCACAATATTGGAACAGTATACTCATGGTTGTTTAAAATGTATAGATACTTACATTTCTCTTTAAATTGTATAATGGCAAGTAAATAAGTTCCACGGGTATAATATATATATATATATATATATATATATATATATATATATATATATATATATATATATTATACCCGTGGAACTTATTTACTTGCCATTATACAATTTAAAGAGAAATGTAAGTATCTATACATTTTACAGGTATATTCTTAAACTTGGCAATGTTTAGTTTTTCTCTAAAGATAATTTCAACAAAAAAAAAAAAAAAAAAAAACATTGCCAAGTTTAAGAATATACCTGGTTGAGGAAAGTGATATTTTAGTAACTGGATACAAGTATTTTTATTGTTGTTTTTAAAGGTCAGTTAAAGTGTCTTTACTGTTCTTAGTAAGTAACTCTGAGGTCTTCCAAGTAATGAACTTGGACATTTCTTTCTTGTATCATCTCTTGTATTGGCAAATATTTTAGGTAGAATTAATACACCAACTCATACTACTTTTTTGGAGTGTAGAATAGTAAGGCGTTTTTGGGGGGTTTTAGGAGGGGATATTTTTGAGGAAGGGAGTGTTTCTTTGTGGGGGCAGGAACTTGGCCTCTATTTCACATTTATGTTTTTTTGGGGATCTCATTACTTTTTTCTAAGTATTAAATAGAATTTACTTGCCGCATACCTACTGGCTTTTGTACTTCATATAAAACCAGCGTCTTTGGATTCTGCATAAGGTTCTCCTTACTGCTTGATATTTGACACCAATAATCAACCTACATACATCTAGTCACTAGACTAGAAAAGTTAGAAGCTCTTCCAGGTGACATTACTCTAGAGGACAAATTGATTGCTCTCCTTAACTAAACTATTACACTGTAAAACACAGGAACCTTATCCCGAGGATAAAGATCACAATAGGGAAAGTGTAGAAGGCCTTCAAGAAAAAGATAAGAACAAAGACGATACATTTTGGGTTTGTGATCCTAAACTTTGTAATTTAGATGGCTTGACTTTGAAAAACTTAGTATCTGCTTTGAAGTATATTATGCAGTGAACCCCTACGACTTTATTTACTACATTTAAGAAAGAAGTCACAACTGTTAAGATGCGTCGAAATGTTTTTTAAAACATGAAATATAGATTCTCCTTGCCAAGATGATTTGATTATTTGATACCCCACATGATGGGTTTCAGAAGAAATGATGGCATTTCGATGGAACAAAAAGTACAAAACGTCATAGGTAATATGACACTCCCGTATCAAGACCTACCTGCGTGCCAAGTTTGGTCAAAATAGGCCAAACGGTGTGAATTTGTATAAGGAACAAACATACAGACAGACAGCTGAAAGATATTTTTTACCTAGCCTAGTGCATTCCCCGGACCAAGGCCTACCTGTGTGCCAAGTTTGGTCAAAATCGGTCAAATGGTGTGAATTTGTGTAAGGAAGAAACATGCTGACAGGCAGCTGATAGACGATTTTGACTAGCCTATGACACTACCCGGATAAAGACCGACATGTGTGTCAAATTTTGTCAAAATCGGTCAAACGGTGTGTATTTGTATAAGGAACAAACAGACAGACAGCTGATAGACAATTTAACCTAGCCTATGATTCTCCCCGTATCAAGACCCATCTGTGTCCCAAGTTTGGTCAAAATCGGTCAAACGGTACCGATTTGTAAGAGGAACAAACATACAGACAGTCAGCTGGTGTACGATTTTTACCGAGCCTATATGCGTCTAATTGTTTCTTGAAACATCAAGTATAGGTTCTTCATACCGAGACAATTCATTTGATACCCCACATCATGGGTTTCGGACGGAATGATGGGTTTCCGAAGGAAGTACAAAACTGGAAAGCCCCCGCCTCGGAAGCGGAGTCAAACACAACTTTTCGCGATTTTTCGATTTTTTCCTTTAATAACGTCTTCATATCTATCTTCATGCTAAATTCCAAGTCTCTAGCATCATGGGAAGTGCCTAATAATTTTGATGAGTGAGTGAGTGAGTGAGTGAGTCCTATAAATCCCGATTTTCGATCGCACAAACTATTCCATGTAGAATTATGAAAATTTCCAGTTTTACTCACATCTAGTAGTATAATACCTGTGTAAAATTTCATAACTTTATCTTTACCAGGTTGAAAGTTATGAGAGGGTAAAAATCGACTCTAAGACCTCCTGTAATATACACACAGTATGCTTAGGCCGGAACTTGGCCTGGCGCACTACCGTGCGCCTAGATATTAAAAATCGAACATGTTATTATATCCTCAAATAATAAAGTTTTTCTAGTACATAAGTGACCGCTTCTAACTGAATTCTCTAATCCGGCGCTTTCTCTAATCCGACTCCACTCCGGTCCCGACGACCCCGGATTAGTGAGAGTCTACTGTTTGTGTTTTTATAAAGATAAACATAAATATATTAGACAAATTTTCCTAGGAAATAGTTTGCAAATTTTAGGTTTTAAAATACTGTGTCTATTACTTTACTTCACGTGAACTCATACATGTTGTTATAAGTTCTACACACATGTTGTTATAAGTATGTATATTGTCGATACAAATGCAAAGTATCTAATGTGAAAAAATGCTATTTTCATTTTCTGTCTATACTGATGGCTGTTGGAATGATGCATTTTGTGGGAAACGCTCAAAAATTCAAGAACAATTATTGTCAATTATAGAAAATCAAGCTGAAGAATGTGCATTAAGTCTAATTAAATAATATCATAAGATAGCAATTAGATTAACATATGCCTCTAATAATACTAACATTAGATATACTAATATCATTATATAAGGCCTACAAAAAAAAATATATATATATTTTTTTTGTTTTGTTTATCGCTTACAAGGTTTCCCCACAGCGAGGAGTAGGCCTTATATTAGTATAGTTAATGCTAGTATTATTAGAGGCATATGTTAATCTAATTGCTATCTTACGTACTACAATATGAAACATTTATAGTACAATAATAAATTACTACTTATAATTCCCAAAAAATAACTTATTTGTATCGATTTTAATAAATATTGTTTATTATGCACATTAGAAATAAATACATAATGTATTTATAATAAATAAATTCTATATAGACTATTTATACTTATACATATACAACATTAGTCTAAATATACACATGCTAGTATTTCACTTCTTTCTATTTACACTCGCGCTCATCCACGAATCACCAAATGCCACAAACATGCTAAAAATGGAGATAAACATTGGTGTTTAAAAAACAACAACAAGAAAGGATCTTAAGCTTGGAAGCGAATCTTCCCTGGGCGGCAAGTCACTAGCAATAATTGTAGTTGCGGATAAAATTTATATAAAGTCATCTATAAAGTACCAAACCACTTTTCACATTCGACACTTGTTTCTTTGACGTGGGCGATTATTGTGTTTATGTGTGGACTGTCATCCGTCGAGAGTTCGTTCAGGTCGTTTGGCAGGTTTAATGTGTCTCGTTCTTTGCAGTCAGTTAGTATGTGTTTTATAGCCAAGTTTGTGTTGCAGATGGCACATAATCGTCTTTCCTGTCTCGTCATTAAGTGGCGATGTGTCAGCAGCGAATGTCCGATACGCAATCGAGTAAGGACAACCTCGTCTCTTCTGTTCGATCGGTTGCTCGAGAGCCAAACAGAAACGGTTTTCTCGATTTCCCTTAGCTTGTTGTTTAAATTATAAACACATATCTTATTAACACATATTCGTGAACTATCTGCCAGGATTTGGGGTTTAGTAACCAAGTGCTACCTGGCAACCTGTCAGAAGTTGGAATAAACTCATTTCAACTACATTTAGCATCACTAATACATACCCGTTGCACGCCAACACAATGCCGATTAATAAATAGCGAGTACTCACCCCGAGGTTGCTTGCTGATCGACTTCCGGCCATGAGAGCCTCCTCCTGCAGAAAATGAGAGGCTGCCTCTGCGGACTGGATGCCCTTCTGAAGCTACCCTGCCTCCTGGGACTGCCTTGGTCTATAGTCCTCCTTCTGGTGACCTGGGGCGGAGTCTGGAGTCTTGGGGCACCCACGGATCCTACGGATGCACTCCGTTCTGCGGCGGCACGGGCCTCCGAAGCGAGGCGAGCCTCGTTGCCGCTCTCCTTCGACAGTGACATGCGTTTCGGCGAGAGGCTCAGGTTCGCCACGCCTGAGCTCACCATCTGCTGCAGCGAGTTGAAGAAACTCATCTCATCTGAAACACAATCAATATCCGATTAACTAATGTGTCAATAGTGTTAGGGTGTTAGTAGAGAAGTATATGCATTTTAGTATTGTTGATGGGAGGAGGAGAATATTAGGATGTCAGGAAGCGGAGAATTCGCAGAGAAGGGCTTGTGTGCTGGTGATGATTGGGCCGGTGATGGATTGGCTTGTAACGATTGAGCGGATGTTGGTTGGTGAGGTGAAGATTGGGCAAGTGATGGTTGGTCTATTGATGATTGATCAGGTGAAGGTTGGTCTGGTGATTATTGAGCTGGTGATAATTGAGAATGTGATGCTTGGGCTAGTAATGATTAGTCTGGTGCTGGTTAGGCTGGTGGTTATTGATCTTATGATGATTGAGAATGTGATGATTGGGCTGGGAATGATTAGGCGCCTGATGATTGACTAATGATGATTGTGTAGGTGAAGGTTGGTCGGGTAATGATTAGACAGGTGATGCTTGGGCGATAATAATGTCTATTGCTAGTTAGGCTCGTGGTTATTGATCATGATAATTGAGAATGTGTTGTTTGGACGGGTGATGTGTGGACTGGGAATGATTAGGTGCCTGATGATTGACTAATGATGATTGGGTAGGTGAAGGTTGGTCGGGTAATGATTAGACAGGTAAGGCTTGGGCGATAATAATGTCTATTGCTAGTTAGGCTCGTGGTTATTGATCATGATAATTGAGAATGTGTTGTTTGGACGGATGATGTGTGGACTGGGAATGATTAGGCAGGTAAAGTTTGGGCCGGTGATGCGTGGCTCAAGTTTCATTTTCATATAATTCGATAAAATAAATCAACCTACCGCAGGTGGGATTCGAACCTGCATCCCCCGAATGAGAATCACTAGATCACGGGGAGACCCCTAGTGGACTGAATGCTGACTATGATATTGGAAGGAGGAGGAGCAGCCATTCTTGAAGGAAAGTTTTCGCCTGTTTCCTGTGGGATATTGGCGATTGGCAGGAAATTGGAGGAAATTGGAAGGAAGCCCCACTTCCAAGAAATAAACAATTAGTTTCAACAAGGCTTCGTCTATAATTTAATTATCCCTATCGACTATAGATTGAGGATAATAGTTTTAGAATATTTACACACTTAACGCTTTAAACGAGGCTGTTTTACAGCCCTGATGAAGGCTTCAATTTCAATCCGAAACTTCGGCAAAAAATAAAACATATTTTCATATGTAAAATGTAGTTTTATTAAGATACCACAACCAAACCCCTACAATATCTACATACACAACCTAATCGGTTAACGATCTCCTCTCAACTTAATACTTTAACATGTATATCGATTTGAAACAGAATTTAGTATATTCCCCTCTAGGGAGATAGTGTGGTTAGTACCATGCTCCGACCACCTGATTTTCCCCTTTGCAACTAAAGGGTATGCCACTAGTGAACTATCACATTCAGCCCGCGCATTGTCGCATACTTGGCGTCTAGTCTCGAAATTAGTTACTTACTTATTTTTAATTTTTTTTTATTTAGTTACTTACTTATTTTTAATTTTTTTTATTTAGTTACTTAAATATTTTTAATTTTTTTTTATTTTAGTTTAACTTTGTTATTCGTATTAATCAATTTCTGTATATATTATCATTTTTTGTGAGCAAACTTAACTAATGTTCTTAAAAAATGTACAGATGATAAATAAACGTATTATTTAAAAAAAAAAAAAGTTTCGAAATTGTGAATAATAGCATTACAGGATCTTTCTGTGGCCCACTGACTAGTGTTTTGAACTCTAATGTGGGAGATGAGGGTTCGAGTCCCGCATGCAGCAGGCAAGTTGCGTTCTTTCATCAATGGGCCCGCTCAAGAAGATCCCGACCGAGGCTAATGGCCTAGATGTCGATTGAGAAGAAAGTGTGTAGGTACCGGGGATCAAAGATATCAGAGATGGGCATAATTTTATTTATAAATAAAAATACGAATTTATTCTTACTTCATATATTTGTGAATACGAATATAAATGAATTCGTATTCATAAGTGTGAACACGAATTTATTTTTATTCACATATATTAAATATAAAAATAAAAATAAAATTTTATTCGCAAATTTTTCTGCGAATAAAAATAAATTCACAGAAGAAATTGTAAATAATCACAAAAAATGTGAATATTTACAAAAAATCAAGTGATTAAAAAAAAATCACATTAAAATATACGAATAAAAATTTATTCACATTATAATTTGTAAATAAAAATTTATTCACAATAAAATTCGCAAATAAATTATGAATTTATTCCTATTAAGATGATATTACGAAAGTTATAGAAGGTGATTTTTTTTTTTTTTTTTTTTTTTTTTTTTTTTTTTTTTTTTTTTTTTTTAAGGCGTTTAACGTCTAGGTTATTGGAGCCTAGATTTTTTGTTTACCCCGAGTCCGCCGCGGGACCACCAGGGACACAGTTTGTCATCTGTCCTCCATAAAAAAAAAAAAAAAAAAAAAAAAAAAAAAAAAAAAAAAAAAAAAAAATCACCTTCAATAACTTTCGTAATATCATCTTAATACGAATAAATTCATAAGTTATTTGCGAATTTAAATAAATTTTTATTCACAAATTATAATGTGAATAAATTTTTATTCGTATATTTTAATGGGATTTTTTTTGTAATCACTTGATTTTTTGTAAATATTCACATTTTTTGTGATTATTTACAATTTTTTCTGTGAATTTATTTTTATTCGCAGAAAAATTTGCGAATAAAATTTTATTTGTATTTTTATATTTAATATATGTGAATAAAAATAAATTCGTATTCACACTTATGAATACGAATTTATTTATATTCGTATTCACAAATATATAAAGTACGAATTTATTTATATTCGTATTCACAAATATATGAAGTACAAATAAATTCGTATTTTTATTTATAAATAAAATTATGCCCATCTCTGCTTAAAGATATATAGGTAATCCTCGACACTTTAAATACCAGAGGACCAGATGTTAATAAAAATGTATAAATACCCTAAACTCCCATCAGGAGCCGAAAACTCAGGGTCCTCAGGAGGAATAGCTCTTATAAGGTAGAAAGGAGAGCCCTTGGTATGCAGTGGACTCAGGGAAGAAAATTTGCAGTGCAAGCGTAGCAGACATGGGCACAACGGCCCACCCCAAAGAGCGGCTCTAATGCTCCGCTCAATTGAAAGAATCGGTTCTTTTACAGGGCTCACTTGCTCTTTTTGGATCTTTTGCACTAGTATGCAATGTAGGGAAAACCATGCAATAAAGATTGATCTGGCTCTTCGGTTCTTCTGAGATTGGAAGAGCCGGATCCACATTTGCCCTTGACTCTCCGTTACACTCACCCCCTCAACGGCTCTTCGGTTCTTCTGAGGTGGTGGAGAGGAGAGCGGAGAGCCGAACGCGAGTGTGGATCCCACTCTCCGGCTCTTCCGATTTCAGAAGTACCGAAGAACTGCCGCTCTTTTTTACTGAGCTTAACGGCTCACTCGCTCTTCTGAAAGAACCGGTTCAGTATTCAGCGACCCAGCTCTAATAAGAGTGGGTCCTATGTGGATGAGTAAGGGCGTGACAGACACTGGTGTAATGAGAACTCAACGTTTACTCGTAACGAGGTAATAGAACAGTGCAAAGTTTGTACAGCTGAACCATGGAAATGTTCTAGACTGACATGAAAACAGGGACGTACAGCATGTAGAGACGGACTGCCGGGTTCCGCCCTTTTGGCTAGATAATTTGGGAGGAGATGTACTCGTACTTTGGAACTCCTTCAAACATGAAAGGATACTGCCTCAGCGCCCCAACAAATAATATGACAATTAATACAGAACTTACTGAAGTATCACAGTTTGGCCCTAAGGATTTTGAAAATCTTCGTTAAATGCGATTAGCGATTATCGAAGGACGTAGAGAAACTTTCCGCAAAATACTTCAACCCCACAAGTAGCACTACATAGGATTTGTGGACTGTTGGGGGGGGGGGGGGGGTAGAAGGGAAGACATGTTCAATATCGTGGAGGGGGGCGTTGGAGTTAGGTTTGCTCAGGAACCACATCAAAGGAAGCCGCCGGATGTTAGGAGCTTTATCAAACTTAGATAGCAACTCTATAGATACCAATAGATCTTGCACCAGGATAACAGGATTTTTAGCACTTTCCTCCGAAGGAAAATAGCTATTGAGGTTGGACTCATGACGGAATTTTTGAAAAATGTCTTCAAATCTTTATCGATCCTACCTATTAGACACCGAAAATGACCCCCGTTAAAATTTATATATATATATATATATATATATATATATATATATATATATATATATATATATGTGTCTGTTAACACGATAGCGGCCAGAGTTTTTGTTTTTTCGTCACGAAACTTGGTATATAGCATTCAATTAGCAAACGATTGAACGAGTTCGTTAACCACCAAAGTCGGTCCACCAGAAGGGGGGGTTTACCCCGAACCCATAACACTAATTTGACTATGTCAGCCGTAATATTTGTTATATTTCAACGAAACTTGGTATTCGTTGTGTTAATATAGAGAGAAAATTGAGATATAAAAATGAACTAAATCGGTTCATTAGAAGGGGGGGTTTACTCCGGACCCACAATACCAATTCGCCACTACCAGCCGTGATTTTTGGTATATTTCGACGAAACTCGGTATTCATAGTGGTAATCTACAGGTAAATATGTGTTGAAAAAATAAACTAAATCGGTTCATTAGGAGGGGGGGTTTACTCCGGACCCACAATACCAATTCGCCACTACCAGCCGTGATTTTTGGTATATTTCGCCGAAACTCGGTATTCGTAGTGGTAATCTACAGGTAAATATGTGTTGTAAAAATAAACTGAATCGGTTCATTAGAAGGGGGGGTTTACTCCGGACCCAAATTCCTATTATACTCATACCGGTCGTAATTTCTGCTGTATTGTAACGAAACGCGGTATACGTCGTGGGTAACTCATGAGAAATAAGTGTTGTAAAAATGAGCTGAATCGGTCAATCGGAAAGCGGGGGTTTAATTTGTAATATATTTCAATAGAAAAGCCCGCCAGACGTAGGCTCACAAAGCCTCCGCAAGGAGCGCTTTCTACCACTAGAGTGACTGTATCCTGTTCCTGCGTTAGATCAAAATACGATAATATGAGGTTTTTTGTATTTATTACGTAGTGTAATAGGTACCATGTGTAAACATAACTCTGGAAGCAAATTAATAATTGATCAGTTACTCATTACAAATTTATAAGAGAACTATTCATGTTTTTATTTTATTTATGTAGGATATTTTAAGCAAATTGTTCTGGAAAGCAGTCTACACTACCCAAATACTGAGGAAAGTGCTTAGTTATGCAGCTCCTGCGTGACGGACTTTTATATATATACTAGCTGTTACCCGGCGTGCCATGCTACACATACTTTCTGCCTCTAGAAAAAAAACAAAAACAAATAAGTAATATTAACATCTAATAACGCAATCTGTAACTGTTTGAGTACACAGTAGCTAATCCATTGACCTCCGAACTCTCCTAGACGTGTGGCAAGTTTGGTCAAAAGCGGTCAAACGGTATGGATTTGTATAAGGAACAAACATACAGACAGACAGATGGTAGACGTTTTTGACCTAGCCTACAACACTTCCCGGATGAAGACCAAGCAGTGTTCCAAGTTTGGTCAAAATCGGTCAAACGGTGTGGAAAGAAACAGGCACGTGATTGTATATATATATATGCTTGCTGTGTCCGCAACTTCGTCCGCGTGGAATAGTGGCTTTCTATTTTGTAATGCTTCGCTATACAAGATATTAGGCGGAAGTATGCCATCGGGGATCAAACATACAGGCTGCTAGGATTGCAAACACCTGACAGAGCCACTTAAAGATGACCGTGCGAAAAATGGGCTTTATTAATTGTCATCGCGAAACATGGGGTCAATAATAAGAATTAGTGTGTCTATCTATGACTATAGCATTCAATTATAATCGAATGCTATAGTCAGCAACGCCGCTCTCGGCTACAACCTACAAACGTCGACGTGATTCTTTACATTATCATAACATTTTTATTTATGAACTGATTTGCATGAAACAAACACTAAATGTTAAGTCAAGCTTACCACAATATATTATTGAAACCGCAACTAAATCGGATAAGCCGGTTCTGAGATTAATGCATAAACGCAGGAAAACAAAAGTTCTAACAATCATTGTTCTGAGTGCTATTGCGTTTATAAAGGGCACCAATAATATTTTTTCTCATATATCTTCGAATTACAGACAGCGATCCTTTACATTTTTATTGTATGTATAGATATATTGTAACTTATAATTGAATGATTGTTTCTTTAAGATAGATTTTTGACATAAAATAAGGAACGGAATCAAAATGAAATGCAGGAAAATGGCTTTTTGAAGGCAAGATTAAAACGGGAACATGGATGTTGTATTTTCTGCTGGATTAAATAAATGGAGATAGATGGAATCGATTTAAACCTGTAGAAAGCAATAATATCGATACTCTGCCGAAAGCAGAAATCCTCCAATGGCTTTACTCTCTTAATTAGTTTTTAGGCATCAAAGAATTTATCGGCTTTAATTTATCTCCATGGCCCCTGTGTCCGGGAACTGTTCGCAAGAAACGGATGCCTTTGAGTGATCTGTTCCTTTATATTACTACGCCAATAACTTGGTTCGCAGAATCTATATATATTTACCTCTTTGTCAGGGATCTGTCCGTCACTGGATTCCCTTCAGAGATCCGTTCGTTTATTGAGGGTGATTCAGGTCTAAGTAGCCAAACTCTAGGAGGTGATTCTAGATATAATTTCCAAGAAAACAGTTCATTTCAAGTATGGTCCGATTCCGTAGGGAATTGTTCGGTCCGGAATCAATAAAACGTTTCAAGAAGATAAGCGGGCCACAAGAGAAATAATTGCTAAACGTTTTGAGATATCAAAATGTTACAAAGGGGCAAAGTTGTAGTTCTCGTCGAGATCTGGAAAATGGTGCCCTTGGAAATGAGAAAATAACACTTCTAAATAGTTCTCTGTGAAGATACGTTTTCATTTGCATGTATTCCTCATCTGAAGTTTCAAAAAAAGGCACTTGGATGTATTTAAATAGTATTTTTGTAAGGAAGGGCTAATTCAGCTTAGGAGAATTTGCTCAGCATTAAAAATTGTATTTATTGCAAAAAAAAAAAAAAAATAAGAAAAAAAGTCATCTATTATTTGTGATCTGTAATTTTGGCAACTCTTTCCCTAAAGCTCCAATTTTTAAGCGTTTTATTTTTTAGTTTACACTAATGGGAATCATTTTTTTAAGCACATTCTCCTATGCTCAATTGCCCCTCCCTTAACAAAAATACTATTTAAATAAACTCAAGTGCCTTTCAGATGAGGAATACATGCAAATGAAAACTTATCTTTACAGAGAACTACTTGATGCACCGAAACCCCGTTTGCACGGTTCTTCCTTGTTTTGTTAGTACATTTCAAAAATATAATGCAAAATATTGGTAAAGAAGAAACCCTTCCCTTCAAAGGCCTATTTGAGCCCTTAGAAGTGTTATTTTCTCATTTCCGAGGGCACGATTTTATAGGTATCCACGATAACTACAACTTTGCCCCTATGAAAAATGTTGATATCTCCAACCGTTTAGTGGTTATTTCTCTTGTGGCCCGCTTATCTGGGCCACCCTGTATATGTGTATTTGAACGACTTTTATTTCCCTTCCTTATGGGGAAGTAAGTCTTCCCTAAGTATAGAAAGAAGGAAACGCAATATATCAGATGAAGGACCCTAGAGACCTGGAATGAAGATTAGCTGAAGATGTGCTATAGTTTACTCACAGACTGAGCTGATGCTTAGACTGCTGACGAGACGTGAACGCCCAGCAGGTGCTACTGACAGACTGAAGGCGCAGCCAATGTCTTAACACCTAAATAGGTTCAGCTCCAGGATATTGCACTCCAAACAGGAACCAATCACCATCATCTCGTTGTTAGTCCCTCTAAGCCTCTCCTGTCTTATATAGACAAACTTAATTACAAAACGCTACCAATTTCCAGAGCAGGACGTTTAAAAAAAAGTCATTTCTTTACTCTCAAGTACAGAATTAAAGCGATGACTTACGTTTGTTGTGTTGATAATGTGCAAAGTATTTTTAACGCGTTTCCAACCCCCCTCCCCCCCTCATTGGAAGGAAATAACCTTGACGTCAAACATCAACGGCACCAACTCAAAATTCACTTACAAAATGCATTAATATACCCCCAAAATAACTAACTTTGAAAAAAAGAGGCCAATGAAATTTATGATCTCATACTATTGAGCCAATTTTTAGGCCCTTAATATCTTCTCAAGAACCTAATAATACCCTCTCACTTGGGCCAGTTGTCGTTAGATGATGATCATTATAACTTAGAGTTCATAGAAACCCGATCGTTTTAAGTCATGAGACAGTTTATAATAAACCTGAACCGTTACACTAAGGACCTGAATCTGTAAATGCCAAACATTTTATAATAAATCAGATTGTCATCATTTAACGAAAACTGGCCAAGTTGAAAAAGGACAAATTAGTGAGTGGGTATTTTTAGGTACTATGATATCAACTTTCATAGGCAAACTGTTTTTGGGAGGGGCCTGGAACTTGGGCTTGCTTTACTCAACGTTAGGTTTATTTTTTTTGTTTTTTGTTTGGGGGGGGGGGGGTTTATCTATATCTATCTATCTATCTATCTATCTATATATATATATATATATATATATATATATATATATATCACCGGTCCGTCTGTTTGTCAGTCTGTTTATCTGTTTGTTCCTTATACAAATCCACACCGTTTGTCCGATTCTGACCAAACTTGGTGCACAGGTAGGTCTTGATACGGGGAATCTCCAAGGCTAGGTCAAAACAGTCAAATTTCAAAATTTGGCCGAAAGATTTCTTTCTTTGATAACAGCTATCTTACTCGCAGGCTGTGGTGCTGGCCTCTGTTGGCAGCTTTATGAATTACTTCGGCCATTTTGAATAATGTCTAACAATTTATTTATGATGATGTTATTGATAATTAGAATAACTCAATCTCATTGATGGCTTTACATCATTATATAATCATGTAATGAAGTTAATTTCAATTTTATTTTAACCGTCGCTGCCTAACTAAGGAGTGCTGGCCTTTTTTTTGATAAGATCTATCTACTCACAGGCTGTGGTGCTGGCCTCTGTCGGCTGCTTCACGAATTACTTCAAATTCACACGGTTTGACCGATTTTGACGTAACTTAGTACACAGGTAGATCTTGATACGGGAAGTGTCATAGGCAGAAAGAAGGTGCAGCAAGGCACGCCGGGGAACGGCTAGTATATGTATATATATATATATATATATATATATATATATATATATATATAAACATATATATATATATATATATATATATATATATTTATATAAATTAAATATTAACAATACATTTTACGTGAATTATTGGGATAATCACCATCCAGTGTAGGTCTACCAGATGAGAAACTTCAAAATCTAGAAAATTGAATGTTCTTGGGAGTTATTTTGGATGATCACCTTAGTTGGTTACCTCAAATTTTAAGCCGTAAAATCAAAAAACCAACAAAACTTTTTATATACTCAGAAAATTTAAAACTGTTTGAGGACAAATTATTTTTAAATTAGTCCTATGCTTCAAGAGCGGAGAGAGAATTGGTTGACGTCAGAATTCGGGGTTTTGAGACGAGGGAAGGGGTGGACGTACGTCAGGAGTGGTGGCTTGAAGGGGGCGGGAGAGGGCTGTTACTAAAATAATATAGTACGGATTATGTAGTGCGACAAAAAACGCAGTTTAGACTGTGCCACTAAACGACTTGCTAATTAGCTCGTATTATATCGTCTGGGTAACATTACTCTGTGAGCACACGGGTCTGTCTTGTCATTGCATTAAGCATGAATGTGTTATGAGCAAATTTCCAATTCTTAGCCTGTTTATGATAGCTTAGTCTGTTCTGTTCAGAACATACCTCCTTAGTAGAGTACTGGACTAATATGCTGAGAGTCCCGAGTTCAAATCCTGAGAACACACTAACGATTTGTATCCTTTAGTGACTTCGTTCGTGGGTTGGATTTGACATCCCTGACCGTCCCATAGGCCACCCCAGCCTAATGGGTACCTGCGAATGGGAAAATCAGTCGGCCACACTATCGTGTACCATATGGCCAGGAATCAGATAACTCTATAGTATCTGCCAGAGATGGGCATAATTTTATTTATAAATAAAAATACGAATTTATTCGTACTTCATATATTTGTGAATACGAATATAAATAAAGTCGTACTTCATATTTTTATTCACATATATTAAATATAAAAATACAAATAAAATTTTATTCGCAAATTTTTCTGCGAATAAAAATAAGTTCACAGAAAAAATTGTAGATAATCACAAAAAATGTGGATATTTACAAAAAATCAAGTGATAACAAAAAAAAAATCACATTAAAATAGACGAATAAAAATTTATTCACATTATAATTTGTGAATAAAAATTTATTCACAATAAAATTCGCAAATAAATTATGAATTTATTCGTATTAAGATGATATTACGAAAGTTATAGAAACCTTTAAATCCCGACTCTTCCACCACCTTCTATTCCTCCAAGTTTTACCCAACCCCTAGTCTATATTGAAGCTGTACACTATATACTGATACTGATAGCATTTATTAGTTTTTAAGTTTATACGTAAAATTCAATTATTTTGTAATTTTAAAATTATTCCTATGGGACTTGTGTCCCGGAATAAGAATAAAACTTTTCATTCATTCACTAGTTTGGCACCTTTACTGGCCTGTCAAGAGCTTTAATTAATGCTATTTACACTTGTTTGATATTATTTACCGGTTGCCTCAGGCAGTAAGTTTTTGCTTAAATTGATATTTTCCTGACTTAATAAATGCACTTATTTATAATTCATTAGAAATCATCCATAAGCAGGAATAACGTTAGTTAACGGGTCTCCCGTGGTCTAGTGGCTAGCGCGCTAGATTCATAAGCGGGAGATGGTGGGTTCGATCCCCACCTGCGACAGGAATTTTCTCACCTCAGGGCTCGCTGAGAAAATTCCTGGCTGCACCCTGGATGTCGGCGCTAATGACCAAGATTTGTCGATGTGCCGTTAAAAAAAAAAAAAAAAAAAAAAAAAAAAAAAAAAAAAAAAAAAAAAAAAAAAAAAAAAAAACCGTTAGCTAACGTCAAACCTAAAAGGGGCTTGTAAGACGGAGTTTTCCATATAATAATATGTTGGAGAGGGAGAAGAGGAAAGCCGACATCTTAAGGAGGAAGAAGAAAGGAAATGGATGCTTCGTGATTGGTTTCTAAAGGGGGCATTTCGGGAATAACCACCCTTAACCAATGCTGTTCTTCTCAACATAACCCTCAATAAACTATAGAGTACAAGTTAGGCTTATTTACAGATAGCTATGCATTTAGTGTAGTAGTCTACACAGCGTTTTTTTTTTTTTCGCACTACATAATCCGCACTTTATTGTATGTGGATCAGCGCAAAAAGCCAAGCCGTTCCCTCCGAGCCACCACTCCTGGCGTACGCCCATCCTCTTCACTCACCTAAAACTCGAATTCTGACGTCACACAATCCTCTCTCCGCTCTAAAGGCTCCCACACCTGACGTCTCATCTCCAAAGCTCGTAAACCTGACGAGAGCCCTCACTTCTCCTTTGCTCAAAAACGTCAACCCCGCTCCCTGACTGAGCCTCAAACTAGTCACCCCTTACGTACGCTCATCCATCTCTCCCTATTCAAACCTACGAATTCTGACGTCAACCAAAACCTTCTCCGCTCTAAAGTCCCCCGCCTGCCATCAACTCTTCTCATCTCCAAATCCCGCAAACCTGACTTGACCCCTTTACCTTCTCCTTCCCTCAAAGGCCTCACTACTGGCTTACGACCATGATCTTTCCTCACCTCAAACCCCCAAATTCTGCCGTCAACCAATCCCTTGTACACTCTAAAGGCCCCCACCTGACGCCAACCCTTCTCATCTCCAAAGCCCGCAAACCTGACTTGACCCCTTACTCCTGCCTCCCCTTAAAGACCACACTACTGACGTACGCCCATTCTCTTCCCTCACCTCAAACCCACGGATGCTTACGTCAACCAATCCCTTCTCTGCTCTAAAGGCCTCCTGACCTCCCTTGAACCCTTTTCATCTCCAAAGCCCGTAAACCTGACTTGAGACCTTACTCTCTCCTTCCCTCAAAGTCCTCACTCCTTACGTACGCCCATCCATTTCCCTCAACTCAAACCTTCGAATTCTGACCTCAAGCAATCCCCTCTCCACCCTAAAGGCTACCTGACGTTAACCCCTCTCATCTCCAAAGCCTGTAAACCTGACTTGAGCCTTTACTCTCTCCTTCCCCCTCGCTCAACTCTAACCCCCAAGTTCTGACGTCAACAAAACCCTCTCCGCTCTAAAGAACCTCTCTACTGACACCATCCCTTCACATCTACAAAGTCCGTAAACCTGGCGTGACCCCTCAGTTTCTCCTTCCCTTAAAGAAACCAATTCTGACGTACTCCTATCCCCTTCGTTCACCTCAAACCCCCAAATTCTGGCGTCAATTCGTCACCTTCACTCCCCGAAACGCCCCCACTCCTTACGTCAACATTTGTTTACGGCAATATTCTTTCTATTTTATGAAGCTAAATGCACTCAAGGTCATTAGATATCGAACCCAGTCATTTGATACCTGAACAACATCGATACCTCGCTCCATTCAAAGCGCTCTACTTCCGTGCGAAATCCCACCCCTTCCACAGCTCGCAGTTTCATAACTACAACACTGCAGACATCCTACAATCCTGGATAGAGAAATATATTCTTATAATTGCTTTTATAAATTTCCAATATATGGCCATATGCAATGTTTACATCTGTATTCTCACAATACACGATACACGGGTACACATGTTCATTCTGTTTTCTATAGAATTCATATATCGAAATTGTACATGGCCTAATATATTTCTTCGTTATTTTTAATTTCATGTTGCAAGGAAAATGCACAACATCGGCAGGCTGTCTGAAGGACTGTTGCACTCAAACCCGGTAAGTGGGAATAAAATCATAACATGTAGACCATCTTAGAAACATTAATTTTAATAGGTTAACGCCCATTTATCAATAACCTAATTATTTTAAGACGGGTTATATGAGGGCTTTTATTTTTTTTTTTTGCAAAGAATATTGGTCACCTTTCGTGGGGGTCGAACCCACAAAGACAGCTCCGGGGTGTTCACATCTATAACGTTTGGCCTTCATGGCAAAATTAGAAAAATCCACGCTGATCAGTTTATGTGGTAACGTGAGATATTTTTGTATAATGACATCATAACCTCCACTATGCAATGTGAAACATTCACAAATACCAATGTTTCTTCGTAACATGAGATGTGAGAAGCTTTCATATAAACATAATTTTTTTTGAGCCCCGGTGGCCGTGAGCGTTAAGGCGTGAGCACTTAACACTCCTTGTCAAAGGCTCGTGGGTTCGATTCCCACTATGGGGTGGTGGCTTTTCTTTAGAAAAAAAGAAAGCCATCAGCCCTATCCTGGCTAGAAAAGGGTAGACAACCCTTCCTAAAATTCGTAGTTAATAATAAATGGACGTTAAAATTTAATAAATAAATAAAATTTAATAATTTATGATATAAATGTACTTTAAAATTTAAATTAAATTAACTTAACTAATAATGAAAGACCCTAAAAATCAAGAATGATTGTTGTGATCGTTGTCTGATGAGCACGACGCTACGTGGTGCCACAATGGAAAAATATCGATCTGAGACCTGAATGATATCCCCCTGTTTCATGGGCGTATATAGAAAATAATTTCGGAAGGGGCTGGGAAAATTTTGGGGGGGGGGCTAAGACCATTTCCGCGGTATGGAATACTAAATATTTAGAGCTTGGAATAGTTTTAGGCAACTAAAACGCTTATACACGTAAACTAAAATATTTTTTATGAACTAAGTGATCTTATTTAATTTATTTTTAAAGGCTTTACGAGAAGTTTTTACCATCAAATCAAATTTTCGGGGGGGGGAGGGCTTCAACCCCCCCCCCCCCCCTTATATACGCCTATACCCTGTTTCAATGGTATTCCCATTAGTTTACTTCCACTATCAGAATAATGGACGTTTGTCCAATTTGATTGATATATAATTGTAAAAGAGGGAGAAAAATATTATCAAATATTCTCCCTGTTCTACGATATTCAACTAAGGCACATATCAATGAAACAGAGCAACAAGTGAAATTAGATCGCTTTGCACCCCTATATGTTTTGTTATTTTGATATAAACATGGAGAACAGCTATGCTACCAAAAATGCTCCGGCTTCCTCCGAGATGTGGAAGATCACTTTTCGAACAAGACATGTTAAAGTGAAGATTAGAACAGAAATCATCTGCCTTTATCTGCTTATACGATCATAACACCACAAAGAAAGGAAAGGATTAGAGTACGCCTTTATTTGTTGCACTGTCTAGTTTACCGTTTTGGAGCAGATCTAGTTGCTAACGTGGTCTAGTCATGAGCTCTACCAAAATTAATTACTGCGTTTTTTGTGAGTGTTTGTGGGGTGAAATCACCTTACCGTACGAAAATCATCTTGTTCCGAAAATTGTATCTTGCCTAAAGACTTATTATCCTTATTAGCTCATAATTTGTCTTGAAAATTTCAATAAAACAACTGAAGTTGATATATTTGTTTCTTCTGGTTCGATTAAGACCAGACACAGGTTTTCTATGTAAATTCGTTCTCCAGCGGGGTTCTGGTTCGAATAAGACCAGCCACAGGTTTCTATGTTAATTAGTTCTCCAGCGGGCTTCTGGTTCGAATAAGACCAGCCACAGGTTTCTATGTTAATTAGTTCTCTAGCGGGCTTCTGGTTCGAATAAGACCAGCCACAGGTTTCTATGTTAATTAGTTCTCCAGCGGGCTTCTGGTTCGAATAAGACCAGCCACAGGTTTCTATATTAATTAGTTGTCCAGCGGCCTTCAGGTTCGAATAAGACCAGCCACAGGTTTCTATGTTAATTAGTTCTCTAGCGGGCTTCTGGTTCGAATAAGACCAGCCACAGGTTTCTATGTTAATTAGTTCTCCAGCGGGCTTCTGGTTCGAATAATACCAGCCACAGGTTTCTATGTTAATTAGTTCTCCAGCGGGCTTCTGGTTCGAATAAGACCAGCCACAGGTTTCTATGTTAATTAGTTCTCCAGCGGGCTTCTGGTTCGAATAAGACCAGCCACAGGTTTCTGTGTTAATTAGTTCTCCAGCGGGCTTCTGGTTCGAATAAGAGCAGCCACAGGTTTCTATGTTAATTCGTTCTCCAGCGGGCTTCTGGTTCGAATAAGACCAGCCACAGGTTTCTATATTAATTAGTTCTCCAGCGGGCTTCTGGTTCGAATAAGACCAGCCACAGGTTTCTATGTTAATTAGTTCTCTAGCGGGCTTCTGGTTCGAATAAGACCAGACACAGGTTTCTATATTAATTAGTTCTCCAGCGGGCTTCTGGTTCGAATAAGACCAGCCACAGGTTTCTATGTTAATTAGTTCTCTAGCGGGCTTCTGGTTCGAATAAGACCAGACACAGGTTTCTATGTTAATTCGTTCTCCAGCGGGCTTCTGGTTCGAATAAGACCAGCCACAGGTTTCTATATTAATTAGTTCTCCAGCGGGCTTCTGGTTCGAATAAGACCAGCCACAGGTTTCTATATTAATTAGTTCTCCAGCGGGCTTCTGGTTCGAATAAGACCAGCCACAGGTTTCTATGTTAATTAGTTCTCCAGCGGGCTTCTGGTTCGAATAAGACCAGCCACAGGTTTCTATGTTAATTAGTTCTCCAGCGGGCTTCTGGTTCGAATAAGACCAGCCACAGGTTTCTATATTAATTAGTTCTCCAGCGGGCTTCTGGTTCGAATAAGACCAGCCACAGGTTTCTATGTTAATTAGTTCTCCAGCGGGCTTCTGGTTCGAATAAGACCAGACACAGGTTTTCTATGTTAATTCGTTCTCCAGCGGGCTTCTGGTTCGAATAAGACCAGCCACAGGTTTCTATGTTAATTAGTTCTCCAACGGGCTTCTGGTTCGAATAAGACCAGCCACAGGTGTCAATGTTAATTCGTTCTCCAGCGGGCTTCTGGTTCGAATAAGACCAGACACAGGTTTCCTATGTTAATTCGTTCTCCAGCGGGCTTCTGGTTCGAATAAGACCAGACACAGGTTTTCTATGTTAATTCGTTCTCCAGCGGGCTGGGAACCGCGCTAAAACCGATCAATTATTTATTTTAATTAATTCTAACTTCCATTTATAAATAACACGACCTCCTCCCCCCCCTCTCTCTCACACGCACACACCCTCTTATACGCAATTTTACGTTTTTTAAACTTCCCTTACCCCCTGCTGTACGTGGGGTAACCTTATCATTATAGTAATTAAATGTTACACTTACCGGACGAAACTCAGACACACGGAGAGACGCAATCAATCAAGATCCTGCATTGAGACCTGCGGAGTGATTAAAACTCAACGTTTTAATTGTTATAATGATAAGGTTACTCCACCTTACCCCACCTTACTCCACCTTATCCCACCTTACCCCACCTTACCCCACCTTACCCCACCTTACTCCACCTTACCCCACCTTACCCCACCTTACCCCACCTTACCCCACCTTACCCCACCTTATCCCACCTTACTCTACCTTGTCCCACCTTACTCCACCTTATCCCACCTCACCATTGTAGTAATTTAAATGTTGACTTTTAATCACTCAACAAGTCTCACAGCAGGATCTTTTGACCTTTCCAATCAATCAATATGTGCCTGGATTTTGAACCCCTACAAAAGAGTGGAGTTCTAATAATTTCCTATCCTAACCATGTATGAACGTATGTCTTTGAAATTTAGTACTCCTCTATCTATATTTTTATCTTGTAACTTGTATTTACATAGTTACACTATGTGAGTCCATTACACAGACACACAAAATAAAAAAAAGTGGTATTTTTCAAAGACGCCATACATATATTCTTAAGTATTTCGACACGCCGAAACCGAATTCGGAGTCCATTTTAAGTCTAAGGGCATTTGAAGGTCAAACGTATGAAGTCGTTTAAGAAGAAATAATTAGAGCTTCCATGGTTTTGAGGATCGCTGAATTCGAATCCGAGGTCTGTTTCACCCCTTCGGCGCAAAATCAAGGTCATTTCAAGGACAAATATGTTTATTTTGGAAACAACGAATCTGTAGTCTGAAATTCATTTTTGCAAACTAGAGCCCTCAAAACCATTGATGCTCTAGTTATTTCTTCATAATAGACTTCATACGAAATTTACCAATGAAATCTGGAAGAAAATTAAATCATGTACTGGAGGAATTCAGAAGGAGATTGCTTGGAAAAGACAGACATAGACAGTGCTCTGAAAGTAACTTTACTGACGACAGAGGACTGGTACAAGGTGGCGGGGTACGCACGAGACGCAACTAAATACAGAAAAACACTTACAGACGAATTTAACTACTGACACAACAAAAGGAAAGGAAACCATACAGACGGAACACAGAGATACGCAATCAATTCTCTTGAATACCTACAACAAATTTATTGTATTTAAAATCTAAATTATATAGACATTGGACAGACTTGGGCATGACGGTCAGTCTAGGTCTTTATCTAATGATACGCAGACAAGGTATAGTTGGGATTCGGCTAGGAGAAAAAAACGTTGGCGCATTGGCAGCCTTCTTCAGCACTAGAAAATGCCTAGGGGGGAGGGAGGAAGACCTCGAGGACACTTAGGTAACCATGGTTGGATGTATTTTTTGGTTGGAAACGTCCAAATACAGATTTCTTCCTGAAAGTCTGACGTTTTTTTCTCCTAGCCGAATCCCAACCATACCTTGTCTGCGTATCTCTGCAACGGCTAACTAGCTCCATCTTCACTATTTATCTGATGATGTTTTTTAACACTTAAAAATGATAGTTTTTACTTCTTTTTTGTTCGTACTGTTTATTTTCTTTTTTTTCTCTCTAATAACTTAATAACAATAATTTGTGATGGATATATGCAAAAAGGCAAATTTTTGTTGTTTATAAATAGTTTATATTCATGTTTAACATTATTGGATTAGATACATATTCTGTTTGTAAATTATTGGATTAGATACATATTCTGTTTGTAAATTATTGGATTAGATACATATTCTGTTTGTAAATTATTTGTTTGTTGATTTGCTTAAAATATATACATTTCAAATTATTGGAACCACAGCCATATATTATGTTTGTAATTTATTTGTAAAATAAACATACGTATTCATTCAAACATACGAAATTTTACCTTCAAATGCTCTTAAACCTGACTCCGGATTCAGAGGATATGTATCGAAATATATAAAAATATATGTATGGTGCTTTTGGACCACTTTTTAGCGCGGTTCCTCCCTCCCCCATAGGGAGGAACCCCGCTTATAAGGTTGATACAATGAAACAATCCGGAAGTGCCGACAAGAAAATTTCGCGTTTCAGAACCCCTAGAGACCGAAAATAACGGTGGTTCAAATTTGTATATATATATATATATATATATATATATATATATATATATATATATATATATATATATATATATATATATATATATATATATATATATATATATATATATATATATATATATTTGTCTGTTCGCTCTCTAGGTCGAAGACGAATGGTCCGATTTTGATGAAATTTGGTACAAAAATCAGTCGTCCAATATGAAAAGTCAAGTTCGTTAACCAGCAAAATCCGCCCACTGGAAGATGGAGTTTGGGGGGAAATTCGCGCAGAAAAAATCGTAACGCTTACGTTTTTGAGTTCATAAGTTTGTAAGTACTCTTTTTATAGGCTTCTTGGGCTAGGAAAACGAATGAAACCATTTTCAAGGCGATATCTTTAACCGTTTTCGAGAAAATTGGAAAAATAGTTTTTGAATACCGTTTTTGGTTTGGGTACTTAGAATCATGGGATTCAGTTGAAACATTTTCTGCATGTTCTACTTTCATTAAAACTAATATGTTGAAATTTGTGTTACTTTTGGAGTTAAGGAAGGGTTAGAATAAAATATTTTATTAACAGACATAAAAAGTTTTGGTAACTTTGTATACCTTCCTTAATATCTCCAAAAAGGTTGAGAATCTTGGTAAACGGATGAATACCATTAGAAAGCTTACTAAATGCTCTACAAAAAAGGTTCTGATGAAAGTTTTGATTAGGCGATGTCAATCGGAGAAATAAGTGCTTAAAACATTAAAGTAATTGATTTTGCTTATTCGAACTGTTCTTTTTGTCTGTTTTTATTCCTTGTTATTTTTTAATTGCTTATAGTTGGATAATGTATTTTACAATAAAACAGATTAGGCAAAATAAGAAAAACAATTCATTGTTAGAAATATAGCTTGCCAAGAGAAAAAGATTCGTTGACGTCTTTTGAATATTTTCAATTGCCTTTATGCTGTTGGTTTTTTTTATTTTATTTTTTAATTGATTTTATGAATTTTTTGAATGTGTGAAAATATTTGATATTTTCCAATTCATTGAAACGTATGAAATGAAGTATCGGTAGAAGAGGATTCTAGGGTCTTGCGGACCTGACCCCAGGTATAGCCATAAAACCCTTTGAACAAAGGCCGAGGAAAATATTATCTGTTTCTATTATATGCTTTTCAAATGAGAATAAGGATATGAACAGGAACCGGGGTCTCCCGTGGTCTAATGGCTAGCGCCTTGGATTCATAAGCGGGAGATGGTGGGTTCGATTCCCAACCTCCGGCAGGAATTTTATCATCCCACGACTCGCTGGTGAAATTCCTCGCTACACCCTGGATGTCGGCGCTAATGACCTAGATGTAGATGTGCCGTAAAAAAAAAAAAAAAAAAAAAAAAAAAAAAAAAAAAAAAAAAAAAAAAAAAAAAAAAAAAAACTGGAACCGCGCTAAGATGACGCAGTTCCTGCGAGTCGGACTTTTTTTTACTTTATGTGCCTGTATTATTAAGCTTGATTCTTCTTAAAGAGTCCTGCCCTTTACTGCTATAAGCATTGCGCTGATGATGTCCTTGAATGCTTTGAAAATCTCTTGGAGGTGGCAAAGATACAGTCTATTCAAAGCGTTGTGCTTTTCACTGTAGGCTTTGGAAATCTCTTCAACTAGCTAAGTAGAGACGAAGGCCATTCGAGCATTAAGAACGAACCCGCAAGCTGGGGCCTAGAGGACGATGTAGTTACTTGTGTTTTCAATGCTATCTACTATATATTTGTCAAATACCACTCACTCACTCACTCACTCACTCATCTATCAACGCCCAGCCCAAACCGCTCGACAGAAAATTTTGAAATTTTGCATGGACACTCCCTGTATAACGTAGGCACTCGCTAAGAAAGGATTTTTTGATATTCGAATTTTTAAGTATTTTTAGGGGGGTTTAAAGTTTGAGTTGGTTAGAGCATGCAAGCCAAGGCAGCCTGCGTTGCTAGGACGATAACAGAACAGCTGTTACCGTACATTATCTACTTCATAGTATTATTTTTAATTGAGGTTAATTTCAACTATAATGGCAAACCTTGAATTACTAAAAATAAACTGTCCCTCATAGAGTTTACGCTATGAGGGACAAAATCACCATTTTAATTGCTGTTCATTTCACTAGCGAGTTTTCGTTATACCTGTTGAGGTAATAACATCCCGAACCTCGCAAATATAATGGGTGTTTCTAAATGACATGGGGGAAACATAAATTTTTAAATATTACCGTACACTTAATATTGACAACAAAATTCAAACCGTATTTGTACGCTGCTGTTACTGGTAACCACGGGCGTATGTACGAAATAATTTCGGGGAAGTGGCTGGTAAAGTGTCGGGGGGGGGGACTGGTACCATTTCCGGGGTATGGAATACTAACAATTTAGAACTTGGAATTGTTTAAGGCAAATAAAACGCTATTACAACTAAAATGAATGATCTTATTTAATTTATTTTTAAGGGTTTTAAGACACATTTTACCATCAATTCAAAATTTCGGGGGGGGGGGGGCTGCTATAATAAATTGAAAAAAATTATGTAGTAGCGTTAATTTTTTGCTGATAGATTATTTAACGCAATAAAATAACTACTTATCTGCCGTGACGAAGCACGGGTATTCGGCTAGTCTACTATATATTTGTCAAATACCACTCACTCACTCACTCACTCATCTATCAACGCCCAGCCCAAACCGCTCGACAGAAAATTTTGAAATTTTGCATGGACACTCCCTATATAACGTAGGCACTCGCTAAGAAAGGATTTTTTGATATTCGTATTTTTAAGCATTTTTAGGGGGGTTTAAAGTTTGAGTTGGTTAGAGAAGGCAAGCCTAGGCAGCCTGCGTTGCTAGGACGATAACAGAACAGCTGTTACCGTACATTATCTATCTCATAGTTTTATTTCTAATTGAGGTTAATTTCAACTATGATGGCAGACCTTGAATTACTAGAAATTAACTGTCCCTCATAGAGTTTTAATTGCGTTTCTTTTCTGCCTGTCCCCGTCAGATAGGCTTGCCATATTTTTGGAGAGTTAAACCGAGACACATTAATATGGGATGGGCATACCGGGGGGGGGGGGATAAAAAGAGTACAAATTATAAGCAAAATGGTTGGTGAGTTTTAAGCCTAGCAACTAACGGGAAGGGGGAATCCTAAACTGTTAGTCTACCCAATCCTTAAAAATAAGAAGGGAACTTTTTTTGCTACTTGATTTTCTTAAAACAATCTCTCAGCCAAATAGCAGTGTCTGGCAGCTGGCAGCGGTGTGCAGGTAGTTCCAGCGTTTTACAGTTAGATTACTTCTCATTTCTTTGACACTGTGAGCAGTAGTAAAAATGTTGATTGTAGAAAAGTAACCGATTTAAAAAAAGATTCTTATAAACATGAATTCATTACTTTCTACATGTTACAGCCTTTTCCGGGACATTGATAAAACTGGGCGGGACACCGAAACAATTGCAAAATACCGGGACAGTCCCGGTCAAACCGTGATGTATGGCAAGCCTATCCTTAGAGTTTTCTAGGCGAGGTAATAATATCCGGAACCCTTGCACAGCCTCCTCGCCTATAACCTTGGTAATACTCGTAAATATATTGGGTTTTACCATATGACTTCTTGGAAACATAAACTTTTAAATTTTAACGCCCATTGAATAAAATATAGTATGACGGGAACCGTGCTATAATAAACTGCACAGAATTGTATAGTAACGTAATTTTAATGAAATATTATTTAACGCAATAAAATAACTACTTATCTGCCGTGACGAAGCACGGGTATTCAGCTAGTTCACTTATAGATTTGTGTTTTTTGCGCGATTTCTTTTAAATGTTTGTTATTTGAGTTCTTAGTGTTGTTTGTGTCCTTTGTGCTGTTCTTCTTTCTGCTAGGAAAATGCCTCTTTGGGATTTACCTACAACTGAAAAAGATGATTAATTGTGAATCGGCCAATTTTCCTCCGAAAAACCAGTGATCTATATTATCAACGAGTTGGATAGACTAGAGTTTCGGTATAACCTTGAGCGAACACAGCGAGCGGAAACGCATAGCTATTATGCCATTAACATGAGTACCTACTACGCGTTTCCTCAAGGTTATATGGAAACTCTAGTCAACCCAAATCGTTGATAATCCCGTCACCAGGTTGGCAAACATTCGATTGTAGCCTGGGCTGATGATCCAGATCTCTGACCCGGTGATGATGCAGATTTCGGAGAGCCGGTTCTTTAACCTGCGTTGAAGCTAATACGTAAGTACCAAGATGTAAGTTTTATTGCTACATAGAATCACTTTCCCTAACTTCCATAAACTATAATTAGTAAAAAGCTGGTTTGTCAGGACTAGGGTACACCGGGGTAAAGTATAGGTCCTTACATATATAACTTTTTTCTTAGCTTTTAAATTGCAGTCCTCGAACTTCTAATATGGTAGATCGTGATTGTGTTGCAGGAATGCGTGAGTGTATTCTGTAGGCATAACTACACAGGACCACCACGTCGACACGAGGAGCCACGCAGTCTGAGTTGGCAGTGGTCGGTGAGAGGAGGACCAGAAATGCGTAAATGCAAAGATCTCTGCGTCCCGAAAATCTGCCCGAAGAAGAGAGTATTTCTACCGAGATTCAAGAAATCCTTTATTCCAGCGGAGAAGAAACCTTGTACACCGCCGAGGAGAAAAACTTCTTGGAAGGAATACTTGAGCTTCTTGCTCCCCGATCAGGGGCCTAGGCCTCCATTGGAGACATGCCGGAAACTCCAAGCTGAGCGTAGGAAGTGCTGTGGAAACCCCATGGAGTGTGGCGCCTACTGCTTGAGGGACACCTGTTGCCCAGTTCCTAGGGAATGGTATGGACAAGCTGTGATTTACGAAGTACCATCTAGTTTCCCTGAATGCTCCATTCCTGATGAACCCAAGCCTTGTGCGCCTCCGCCACCTCCAGAACCTGCCAATCTATGTCCTCAGTCCATTATCTGCCCAGAGAGAAAGGAACAACTCAACATGGACGAGTACGCATACAGAAAACCTTTCAGCGGGATAAATGCATGCGACGAAACGAAAACGAAACCGCGATCCTTTAAGTGCAAGACGATTTGCTTGAAAGATGAATACAAAGTTGACAAGAGTTCTAAACTTTCTTGTGGATTTTCACCTGATCTAAAAGATGCCCGTTGTCCAGAGACTTCTCATGTAACAAGTTCTCAAGGAAGCATTTCCTCTGCAGAGCTTCCACCTCTGGTATGTAAGGAAGAGAAAGCTTCCAAACCTCCGCACAAGGATGTCAGTGTTGAAGAAAAGAAAGGTGTGTGTGAGCGAACGTCCTTTCTGAAACCTTACAAGTACGGAGAAAAATATCCAGGGATGGGCAGTCGTTCGTTTCACACCTTAAACCGCGCACTTTCTGATAGTTACATAACGAAGGCTCGGTACAGCACAGGAAGTGGCAGAAGCTTTCCGACTGTGCCTGAACCGACCCCCTCTTCTTTAGTTCAGTCCCAGTGGTTGGCTCGTGAGAAGCCGGCCTTCGTACAGTCTCAGTCTTACTATCAACCGTCGACATGTGGCCTATCGCTCCAGTCTCTTTTGTCGAGGCCTGTCTCGGGAAGTTGGTGGGAAGGAGGCATACACAACAACTATCGAGATTCGGTCCCGCGGGAGTTGATGAATCATTACGACGCTCCTGATATTGATCCGAAACTACTCGCTCTAGCGGAAGAGACCAGGAAGAAAGTAAAACACGCACAACCTCCTGACGAAGAGAAAGCCGAAGAAAAGGAAGTGCCGATTAGCCTGGCCAAGAGACTTTCCGATCAAATCACTCAAAGGATGACGAAGAGAGCGAGAGAAGGAATCGAGGAGAACTCGCCGACGAGAAGAGTCTCGCTACCTCACGTCGGACGAACTAAACTCTCGCTTCTCAGATCTTCCAAGAGTCCTATACAAGTCAGGCGGGCTAACTTCACGACTGACACCACAGCATTAGCCAGGAAAAAGAAAAAAGAAGAAAAAAAGAAAGCAATATGTTCTGGTTGCTCGGGAATTCAGGAAGCTGAGAAGGAAGCGAATTGTCCGACGCCAAAATCCTTCCTGGACTGCAAAGTACGACCATCCGGGAAATGCCGAGGTCCAACGCGGAAGCTGCATGCGGGGGAACCAGAACCAGATAATCCTTACATCAGGAACAAAGCAAAGCCCTACTCCTTGTGTAACAAACCACGTCCGGTCATCAAGAAGGAAGAACGACCTTATAAAATGCCTTGTGAAGAAAACACCAACAAACGAAAGTTCCACACGTCTTCTTTAGCCTGTGCTTCTGCACCAACTTTCACTACACTCTGCGACTTGGTGAGGTCTAGAGGTATTTCCCTCACAAACAAAAGTCCCAACATGGAGGCCAATGCTTGGGACAGCCATACTCCGGATTCCTATCAGGAACGGGACGCGAAGGGCTACGATTCGGTGCCTGACTTAGGTATGATCTCAAAGGATGACGTGAAACCTCTCACGCTGAAAAGCAGCACATTTTCGTCTGTTTCTCTTAAAAATTCTAAACAAACTCTGCTCAATTCGAATCCCGAAAACGATATTGGACAAAATGATACCTTTACTGCAGAAGTAGCTTTCAACACGAACAGCAAGATGAATGACTGGGGACTTTCGGAGAACCCTCCGGATTACAGAAAGGAAACGTCCGAATATGCAGAATCCAATGAAATTACATCGGAGAATTCCGAAATAAAAGAAGACAACATTGCATTCAACATGTGGGAAAGCCCGGAGCCAAACAACCATAAGCCTAGATCTATTCATTTTAGTAGATCGTTTTCGACGGAGGAGGAATCGAACAAACAGGAATTTAAGAAGAACATAGAACATCGAAACCCTTGGTCAAGTAATTCAGTTCACAACTACAGCACCGCGCAGAACAGAACTGAGGACCGACCGACCAAACTTAGTGTTTTCTTCAAACCAACCAAGGATAAACAAATAGCGAAACAATTCGATTCGACTTTAAAAGAAGCAAGAAGAATTTCCTGGAGCCATTCTGCGTTGGACTAATATGGCGTAAAATAAGGAATCTTTGGGACTTGTAGGCGATATGAGGTATGTGTAACGTTCAAATGATGCAATGTCAGTCACAATATAAATCCATTTACAAATCAAGTCTTATTTTTTTTGTAACTTATAATAAACAAGCTCTTGTAAACATATTGGCCTCACAATAAAATTTTAAGGCATTTTAAAAAAAAATTTACATACATAAGAAGCATTGGCTGCCCGATCTTGAGTGACTGGGCAAATGTTTCCTAGCAGATTCATCGACACAACTTAAAACAGGACAACATGGGCTTACCCAATCAATCAAACATCTTAAAGACTTAATTAATACAATCAAACTTGACAAACTTTAAGCAGCTCGACTTGACAAACTAACCGTAAACTACGAAAATACTACTTTTTTTGTATTGGGCTACTAACGCCGGGCTCTCTACAGGTTGCCACCCTTTTAAAATGCCAACAGCACGTGGTCGGTCACTCATTCAGGTACTGACCACGCCCGACTTTGTTTAACCTAATGGGAACCGGAGCATTCAACGTGGCTATGGCCCTGCTAAAATACTATATCACATTTCAGGATCTTGGAAGAGAATGGGCGAATCTCGAAATCCTGATGTTGGGAAATCGAACATATAGTTAAGGAAATACTTCAGGATAACAAGGGCGATTGTTTACTCTATGGAATGCTTATAAGCCTATTTAGTATGCAGTTGAAATTCAATGTTTTAATTGTATTTATACGAGTGATTTATGAGTAACTAGGAGGGAGTTTCAGACCCGGAATTCGCCCTTGAAATATCCCCCCCCCCCTATTCACTTTAACTTGAAACAGTGAGACGACTAAAGGCGAACCAGAAAAATAAGGTAAAGTGTCATGTTACCTAAATATTTCTAAATTATGAAATTAAAATAATAAAACAAATTTGATCTTCAGTTCGCCCTTTCTCTTCCAAGGCCCTGATTTGACATCCAGCAACCGTGGCAACAAGCGAGAAGAAACAGTTAGCTCAACTCAGATTTTGACACACTAAACTGAAACTAATATGATAGGAGAAAAAATAACAATCCATCTTGTGACATATTCAATATAGACATCATAAGCACACGCGTCATTACAGGAGTCAGATTTCGAAACCTACTAAATATCAGGCATGACATCACCGCACAGTAGAACGAATCGCCGATATTTTGGACGTGAAATGTTTTAGTTGGCACTTCCGGATTGCATCATGAGGTCAACCTATATGCGGGGTTCCTCCCTGTGCAGGGAGGGGGAACCCCGATAATACAGAATACTTAGCCATTCCCTACAACAGTAATTTCTTAAAATTCCCAACTATGCAACAAATAAATGGCATTAAATTTTTCAAATTGGTGGGGTTGGGATATTCATATGTTAATAACACAATAATCAGTAAATATTATAACGGTTCGTTCATGGAACGAAGGTAAGAATAGTCTAACCCTACTTAATATCAGAACAAAACTCACTGAATATTTCATTTTTCGTTAAGTCTACAATTCCTCGAGTTGAGTTCTGCTGGAACTGAGGGGAAAATAAAAGGAAGGAGGAAAAAAATTTAATAAGTAACTTCTTTTGAGGAGAACGGCTCTTGAGGAAGGCAGGACCTTTATTCCCGAGCCCCGAGCTACTTGTTGATCCTTGCCTCTAAAAAGTTGTTTAATAATGAATTTAAGAGCCAAGACGAAACAAGTTACAGGGCAAGAACCGTCTTGCTCGCGCTTAATCAACCCCTTAAACGCTGCTAATGGTAGAAAGGTTTAATTTGATTTAAATAGGACATTCATTTACATTAGAGAAGAATAACGGATTTGTAATTGAATAGCACGCTCATCGGTCTGGATGGACCTTCCAATAACAGCACTCTCGTCGGCCTGCAAGGACCCATCCAATAATAGCACCCTCATCGGTCTGGATAGACCCACCCAATAAAAGCACCCTCATCGGTCTGCAAGGACCGATCCAATAATAGCACCCTCATCGGTCTGGAAGGACCGGCTCCAAACGCTGGTCCACACTATTCCTCAAGTCCCCGATCTACTGTGGGTGGCTCCAAACGCTGCTCCCCCATATCCCTCAAGTCCCTAATGTACTGTGCGTGCCTCCAAACGCTGCTCCGCCATACCCCTCAAGTCTCTGATGTACTCTGGGCGCCTCCAAACGCTGCTCCATCATACCGCTCAAGTCCCCAATGTACTGTGGGCGCCTCCAAACGCTGCTCCATCATATCGCTCAAGTCCCCAATGTACTGTGGGTGCCTGCAAACGCTGCTCCATCATACCCCTCAAGTCCCCGATGTACTTCGGGTGCCTGCAAACGCTGCTCCATCATACCGCTCACGTCCCTGATGTACTGTGGGTGCCTCCAAACGCTGCTCCATCATACCCCTCAAGTCCCCGATGTACTGTGGGTGCCTGCAAACGCTGCTCCATCATACCGCTCAAGTCCCTGATGTACTGTGCGTGCCTCCAAACGCTGCTCCATCATACCCCTCAAGTCCCCGATGTACTGTGGGTGCCTCCAAACGCTGCTCCACCATACCCCTCCAGTCCCCGATCTACTGTGGGTGCCTCCAAACGCTGCTTCATCATCCCCCTCAAGTCCCCGATGTTCTGTGGGTGCCTCCAAACGCTGCTCCATCATACCCCTCAAGTCCCCGATCTACTGTGGGTTCCTCCAAACGCTGCTCCATCATACCCCCCAAGTCCCTGATGTACTGTGGGTGCATCCAAACGCTGCTTCATCATACCGTTCAAGTCCCTTATGTACTGTGGGTGCCTCCAAAAGCTGTTCCACCATACCCCTCTAGTCCCCGATCTACTGTGGGTGCCTCCAAACGCTGATCCACCGTATCCCGCAATCCTACAATCTACTTTACTTCCCGACCTAAATTACCTATTTTCTGATCAGTCTACTTCTAACCCAGTCTCTTTGACATTTATTTATTTACACCTCCTTTGGGAAAATAAGCATTAATTAAACGTTTTTCTGGTCTCTACTTGAAGAGACGTTCTTACAACTGCGTCTATCTTTCCATCGCTTCGAATCCGTTAAGATCTCCCTCTCTACCATTAATACCCATGATATCTCTCGCTGTTTCAAAACCAGAAAAATCTTAATTGTTATGCTATACCGTTTTCTGGGTATCTTCCGAAGAATAAAAAGACGGCCTTTTTAGCACACTTCCAAGAAACCTCCCTAACCCGATCACAATGACTCGCCTCACTATTCTTGTGATTCTTCTAAATATATGAGCTTCCAGAACTTAGAGAGGGTACTCCTAAATACAATACCTCTGGTGCCTAGGGTATTACGAGGTACAATAGCTTCTGGTGCCTAGAATGGTCTTAGGTACATTCGTTTCTGATACCTACGATATTCCTAGAAACATTAACTTCTGGTAGCTAGGATACTCTTAGAAACATGATCTTCTGATAACTGGGATTTTACGAGAAAAAATGGCTTCTGGTATCTAGAATGCTCCTAGATATATTAGCTTCTGGTTCCTAGAATACTACAAAATATATTAGCTTCTCCTAGAAACATTAATTTCTGGTTTCTAGGATACTCCTTGATACATTAGCTTCTGATACCTCCAATATACTTAGAAAAATTACCTTCTTGTTCCTAGGATACTCCTGGATACAATTGCTCCTGATACCTACTATAATCGAAGATACCTTAGCTACAAGGGGAAGGTTCTATTCCTCGGAATCCGCCGAAACATGAAGAGAACCGAGAGAGTTGTACAGAGAGAACAATCAGAGACCAGAGCTGCCTTCGTTATCTCCTGCAAACAATGCTTTCCCTCACACCGCCATCTCTATTGTTAATGAACAATATACTCCGGAAAATAACTTTAACTCAACCATAAACATTTTTATAACTTTTCGACCTCCTTTCTTTTTTATATTTTGTTCCTATTAATTATTTCTGGATTGAATTGATTTGAGAGTTGTGAGTAAGCCTTTGTTGACAGATGACATTGATCACCCACTTCTGTTTATTGCTTCATGAAGGGTTTTGACAGTTGCTGAGCCAATGACTGTTGGATCTATATTCTTGATAGACAGGTAGAGATTTTTAGAATCCTTTAATGAAAGCTCCTACAAATTCAATCAAACATACAAAACCATTTTTCCCATTAAATCGCTCTTTTCGGATACCTCCGACCAGTATATATATATATATATATATATATATATATATATATATATATATATATATATATATATATAATAGGGGTACCCAAAAATAATCAACAATTTGATAAGATGTATTTTGGTGTTAATACTACACTAACCTTTGCGGAATAAATGAGCATACCATTACATTTATCAGTGTATCAGTCTGCTCAATATTTCATTTGGTATTGAGTTGTTTAGTGCCTTGATAGATTATGGTGGGGTGCCTACCTTCTGAAGAGCATATTCGCAACTGCATGCTTTTTCAGTATTATGCGGAAATTAAGGCGACAGCTCCGATTCAAAAAGTAAATGAAGTTTATGATGACGTGTTGACTGAAACAAGTGCGGACATTGGTACAGGAAGTTTGCCGAGGGTGATTTCGACCCCATAGACAAGCCTCGAAGCGGTAGAGGTTAAAAAGTATAACCACTTGAAGACCCTAGTGGAATCTGATCCGAGGTAAACCATTAAGGAACTATCCGTGAGACATGGTCCACAGTACAGAAGACCTCCCATGAAATTGGTAAGTCACACAGACAGGGACAATTAATACTTCATCGATCATCGGAAGCCAACATGGACCATTGGAGAACGCTCCGCTCATATTTGCTGTCTAGGCTCCATAATGATCCATTTCTTGGGAGAATTGTGAGATGAAAAATGGATCCTTTATGACAACATGAAGCGGTCAAAACAATGTTTGTCTCATGGCCAATCTCCAGTACCAGCTCTAAAACGGACTTGGTCCATCAGGAAGGTGCTGCTGCATGTATGGTGGGACGTGCGATTCACGATATTTAACAAAAATCGGTATATATACCGCACACATCATTAGTACAGAGTGCTGAAACTCGTACAAACCTATAATTCTGCTAGGCTATTTTGGGTATATATACCGCACACATCATTAGTACAGAGTGCTGAAACTCGTACAAACCTATAATTCTGCTAGGCTATTTTGGGTATATATACCGCACACATCATTAGTACAGAGTGCTGAAACTCGTACAAACCTATAATTCTGCTAGGCTATTTTGGGTATATATACCGCACACATCATTAGTACAGAGTGCTGAAACTCGTACAAACCTATAATACTGCTAGGCTATTTTGGGTATATATACCGCACACATCATTAGTACAGAGTGCTGAAACTCGTACAAACCTATAATACTGCTAGGCTATTTTGGGTATATATACCGCACACATCATTAGTACAGAGTGCTGAAACTCGTACAAACCTATAATACTGCTAGGCTATTTTGGGTATATATACCGCACACATCATTAGTACAGAGTGCTGAAACTCGTACAAACCTATAATACTGCTAGGCTATTTTGGGTATATATACCGCACAAATCATTAGTACAGAGTGCTGAAATTCGTACAAACCTATAATACTGTTAGGCTATTTTGGGTATATATACCGCACACATCATTAGTACAGAGTGCTGAAACTCGTACAAACCTATAATACTGCTAGGCTATTTTGGGTATATATACCGCACACATCATTAGTACAGAGTGCTGAAACTCGTACAAACCTATAATTCTGCTAGGCTATTTTGGGTATATATACCGCACACATCATTAGTACAGAGTGCTGAAACTCGTACAAACCTATAATTCTGCTAGGCTATTTTGGGTATATATACCGCACACATCATTAGTACAGAGTGCTGAAACTCGTACAAACCTATAATACTGCTAGGCTATTTTGGGTATATATACCGCACACATCATTAGTACAGAGTGCTGAAACTCGTACAAACCTATAATACTGCTAGGCTATTTTGGGTATATATACCGCACACATCATTAGTACAGAGTGCTGAAACTCGTACAAACCTATAATACTGCTAGGCTATTTTGGGTATATATACCGCACACATCATTAGTACAGAGTGCTGAAACTCGTACAAACCTATAATACTGCTAGGCTATTTTGGGTATATATACCGCACAAATCATTAGTACAGAGTGCTGAAACTCGTACAAACCTATAATACTGCTAGGCTATTTTGGGTATATATACCGCACAAATCATTAGTACAGAGTGCTGAAACTCGTACAAACCTATAATACTGCTAGGCTATTTTGGGTATATATACCGCACACATCATTAGTACAGAGTGCTGAAACTCGTACAAACCTATAATACTGCTAGGCTATTTTGGGTATATATACCGCACACATCATTAGTACAGAGTGCTGAAACTCGTACAAACCTATAATACTGCTAGGCTATTTTGGGTATATATACCGCACACATCATTAGTACAGAGTGCTGAAACTCGTACAAACCTATAATACTGCTAGGCTATTTTGGGTATATATACCGCACACATCATTAGTACAGAGTGCTGAAACTCGTACAAACCTATAATACTGCTAGGCTATTTTGGGTATATATACCGCACACATCATTAGTACAGAGTGCTGAAACTCGTACAAACCTATAATACTGCTAGGCTATTTTGGGTATATATACCGCACAAATCATTAGTACAGAGTGCTGAAATTCGTACAAACCTATAATACTGCTAGGCTATTTTGGGTATATATACCGCACAAATCATTAGTACAGAGTGCTGAAACTCGTACAAACCTATAATTCTGCTAGGCTATTTTGGGTATATATACCGCACACATCATTAGTACAGAGTGCTGAAATTCGTACAAACCTATAATTCTGCTAGGCTATTTTGGGTATATATACCGCACAAATCATTAGTACAGAGTGCTGAAATTCGTACAAACCTATAATACTGCTAGGCTATTTTGGGTATATATACCGCACACATCATTAGTACAGAGTGCTGAAATTCGTACAAACCTATAATTCTGCTAGGCTATTTTGGGTATATATACCGCACACATCATTAGTACAGAGTGCTGAAATTCGTACAAACCTATAATATTGCTAGGCTATTTTAATTTAACTGATACCAAAGGGTCGATCGTTGCCCAAAGAGAAGGAACAGACAAAGTTTGACCCTTTGGTATAAGTTAAATTAAAATATGCTTCCAGTATAGGTTTTTACAAATTTCACCGCACTGTAATGTGACCCCATTTTACGGTATATATATTTAGGAAGAGATTCATTCCTCAGATCTGGTAAGTTTGTGTTTATTAATATTACAAACATAATGAACACCGATATAACCGAGTTCCATGGAGGTCACAGTCTAAAATGTGCAAATTCTCCAACATGTCCTATGGAGCCATGTGTTTGTATAAATGAATGGACGTGTAGTAGCCCACAGCTGTAGGATTTCATGAATGGATTCTATAAATCTCTACCTGTTGATATAGATCCACCAGACATAGGCTCAGAACTCTTTAGACAGCAATAGCCACGTGGGTGATAACTGTCATCTGTCAACAATGGCTGGCCTTAGTCATAATCCTCAAATAAATTTTAGCCCGGAAAAGGAAATAATAAGTAAAACATTGCTACATTGCATTTACTCATCAACATATTCCATTTACACATTACCATATTCATTTACACATTACCATGTTCATTTACACATCAGTATATTCCATTTACACATTACCATGTTCATTTACACATCAGTATATTCCATTTACACATTACCATGTTCATTTACACATCAGTATATTCCATTTACACATTACCATGTTCATTTACACTTTACTATATTCTATTTACACATTAAAATATTCATTTACACATCACTATATTTCATTTCCACATTACCATATTCATTTACACATTACCATGTTCATTTACACATTACCGTATTCATTTACACATTACCATGTTCATTTACACATCAGTATATTCCATTTACACATTACCATGTTCATTTACACATCAGTATATTCCATTTACACATTACCATGTTCATTTACACTTTACTATATTCTATTTACACATTAAAATATTCATTTACACATCACTATATTTCATTTCCACATTACCATATTCATTTACACATTACCATGTTCATTTACACATTACCGTATTCATTTACACATTACCATGTTCATTTACACATTACTATATTCCATTTATACTTCACCATATCTAGGCGCGAGGTAGTGCGCCAGGCCAAGTTCCGGCCTAAGCATACTGTGTGTATATTACAGGCGGTCTTAGAGCCGAATTTTACCCTCTCATAACTTTCAACCAGGTGAAGATAAATTTATGAAATTATTATTACACAGGTATTAAACTACTGGATGTGAGTAAAACTGGAAATTTTCATAATTCTACATCGAATAGTTTCTGAGATATAAGCGATCGAAAATCGGGATTTATAGGACTCACTCACTCACTCACTCACTGACTCATCAAAATTATTAGGCACTTCCCATGATGCTAGAGACTTGAAATTTTGCATGAAGATAGATATGAAGGTGTTATTAAAGGAACAAATCGAAAAATCGCGAAAAGTTGTGTTTGACTCCGCTTCCGGGGCGGGGGCGTGCCAGTTTTGTACTTCCATCGGAAACCCGTCATTCCGTCCGAAACCCATGATGTGGAGTATCAAATGAATTGTCTCGGTATGAAGAACCTATATTTGATGTTTTAAGAAACAAATAGAGACGCATACAGGCTCGGTAAAAATCTTATACCAGCTGTCTGTCTGTATGTTTGTTCCTCTTACAAATCCGTACCGTTTGACCGATTTTGACCAAACTTGGGACACAGATGGGTCTTGATACGGGGAGAATCATAGGCTAGGAAAAATTGTCTATCAGCTGTCTGTTTGTCTGTTTGTTCCTTATACAAATACACACCGTTTGACCGGTTTTGACAAAATTTGACACACATGTCGGTCTTTATCCGGGTAGTGCCATAGGCTAGTCAAAATCGTCTATCAGCTGTCTGTCTGCATGTTTGTTCCGTACACAAATTCACACCATTTGACCGATTTTGACCAAACTTGGCACACAGGTAGGCCTTGGTCCGGGGAATGCACTAGGCTAGGTAAAAAAGGTCTTTCAGCTGTCTGTCTGTATGTTTGTTCCTTATACCAATTCACACCGTTTGGCCTATTTTGTTCAAACTTGGCACGCAGGTAGGTCTTGATACGGGAGTGTCATATTACCTATGACGTTTTCTACTTCTTGTTCCATCGAAATGCCATCATTCCTTCTGAAACCCATCATGTGGGGTATCAAATGAATCGTCTTGGTAAGGAGAACCTATATTTGATGTTTTAAAAAACATTTCGACGCATCTTAAAAACAGTTCTGACTTCTTTCTTAAATGTAGTAAATAAAGTCGTAGGGGTTCACTGCATAATATACTTCAAAACAGATACTAAGTTTTTCAAAGTCGAGTCATTTTTGTTCTTATATTTTTCTTGAAGGCCTTCTACACTTTCCCTATTGTGATCTTTATCCTCGGGATAAGGTTCCTGTGTTTTACAGTGTAACAGTTTAGTTAAGAGAGCAATCAATTTGTCCTCTAAAGTAATGTCATTTGGAAGAGCTTCTAACTTTTCTAGTCTAGTGATTAGATGTATGTAGGTTGATTATTGGTATCAAATATCAAGCAGTAAGGAGAACCTTATGCAGAATCCAAAGACCCTGGTTTTATATGAAGTACAAAAGCCTGTAGGTATGCGGCAACTAAATTCTATTTAATACTTAGAAAAAAGAAATGAGATCCCCAAAAAAACATAAATGTGAAATAGAGGCCAAGTTCCTGCCGCCACAAAGAAACACTCCCTTCCTCAAAAATATCCCCTCCTAAAACCCCCCAAAAACGCCTTACCATTCTACACTCCAAAAAAAGTAGTATGGGTTGGTGTATTAATTCAACCAAAAATATTTGCCAATACAAGAGATGATACAAGAAAGAAATGGCCAAGTTCATTACTTGGAAGACCTCATAGTTACTTACTAAGAACAGTAAAGACACTTCAACTGACCTTTAAAAACAACAATAAAAATACTTATATCCAGTTACTAAAATATCACTTTCCTCAACCAGGTATATTCTTAAACTTGGCAATGTTTTTTTTGTGCCGAAATTATCTTTAGATAAAAACTAAACATTGCCAAGTTTAAGAATATACCTGGTTGAGGAAAGTGATATTTTAGTAACTGGATATAAGTATTTTTTTTGTTGTTTTTAAAGGTCAGTTGAAGTGTCTTTACTGTTCTTAGTAAGTAACTATGAGGTCTTCCAAGTAATGAACTTGGCCATTTCTTTCTTATATCATCTCTTGTATTGGCAAATATTTTTGGTTGAATTAATACACCAACCCATACTACTTTTTTTGGAGTGTAGAATGGTAAGGCGTTTTTGGGGGGTTTTAGGAGGGGATATTTTTGAGGAAGGGAGTGTTTCTTTGTGGTGGCAGGAACTTGGCCTCTATTTCACATTTATGTTTTTTTGGGGATATCATTAACATCTCGCCGTTTTCCGTCTACAAATTACCATATTCCATTTACACATTACCGTATTCATTTACACATTAACACGTTCATTAACACATTAATGTATTCCACTTACACTTCACCATATATCATTTACATCTCACCGTTTTCCATCTACACTTTGCCCTAATCCATTTAGATATTAAACTATTCGATTCACTTATCGACATATTCCATTTATACATCACACCTTTCGATTTACATATCACCATATTCCATTTACACATCGCCATGTTCCATGTACACATCACCTTGCCCCATATAAGCATCATGCTAGTGTACTTATACCTCATCATATTCTATTTATAAACCACAAAATTGTATTTACACTTCACCATAATACACGTATGCTTCAATGTATTGCACTCACCCCTCACCGTTTTCCATCTAGAAATTGCCATATTCCATTTTCACGTTCCCATATTCCAATAATGCATTAAAATATTCGATTTATGCATCAAACCATTACATTTACCTATTACCATATTCCATGTATTAATCACAATATAAAATTCACCCATTACCAATATTTATACATCAGCACACTCCATTTACACATCAACGTATTCCATTTACACATCGCCATACTTCATTTCTACATCACAATTTTCCTTTTACACATGACCGTACTCCACTTTTAAATCACCATATTTAATTTAAACACAACCTTATTTCAGTTTGACATTACCACATTTCGAATACACATTACTATATTCCACTTATACATCAACATATTACATTTATAGATCACCATTTTCCATCTGAAAATTAACCTATTCCATTTACACATCACCATATTTCATTGAAATATTATCATCTTCTATTTACACACCACTATACTCCCTCATTTAACAAACTTAGTTACTAACTATTGTGTGGGATTATTTCGGATGAAATTAGTTTCAAATCGTCGGTGCTGGATGATGCTGACCGCCGCATTAGAGTTTGTTTGTGTTTCTGCTTTCAAGTGGGTAATTGTTTCCCGTCGAATCAACAGAAATGGCCAACCGATTCCTGTAGCTTAACAATTAACACTTAACACAACGATTATGTGTTTATATCATTCAGTTTAAGTATTATAAATGTTTCACTCGTTTGAATGTGTGTGTGTTGTCAACGCATTCACTCCCTTCACATATTACAAGTGCGCGGTAGAATGTATGTGTGTTGTCAACATGTTAATTCTCTACAGATATTACAAATGCACTGGTGAATGTAAGTGTGTCGTCTACACATTGACCGACTGCTCGGTGTATGCTCGGTATGTTGTTAAAACATTTACAGTGTTGGCATCATGTCTTGAAATTTTTGCTCAGAAGGAGCCAACTCAAAAGTAAATAAAATTAAACAATATAAATATTTTTTATTAAATATAAAATTAATAATGTCTTTTGGAAAAATAAAAGTTGAATTCAAAAGGCATGTCTGTCAGCAATAGACTGATGTGATTCTACAAAAGGCATGTCTGTCAGCAATAGACTGATGTGATTCTACAAAAGGCATATCTGTCAGCAATAGACTGATGTGATTCTACAAAAGGCATATCTGTCAGCAATAGACTGATGTGATTCTACAAAAGGCATATCTGTCAGCAATAGACTGATGTGATTCTACAAAAGGCATATCTGTCAGCAATAGACTGATGTGATTCTACAAAAGGCATATATGTCAGCAATAGACTGATGTGATTCTACAAAAGGCATATCTGTCAGCAATAGACTGATGTGATTCTACAAAAGGCATATCTGTCAGCAATAGACTGATGTGATTCTACAAAAGGCATATCTGTCAGCAATAGACTGATGTGATTCTACAAAAGGCATATCTGTCAGCAATAGACTGATGTGATTCTACAAAAGGCATATCTGTCAGCAATAGACTGATGTGATTCTACAAAAGGCATATCTGTCAGCAATAGACTGATGTGATTCTACAAAACGTGTTTTGCTACAACAGGCTTACTATAGTACAAGTAACCGGTGGAATGTATGCTGTTAACACACTGATTACCTACCTATTGTAGAAGAACTGGTTAGAACATATAGGGACGATATTATCGTCCCTACCATGTCAAACTATCGAATATGAAAAATCTCATTATTGTGGACGATACGGCTTGTCGCGAATTGTCACAACCCCTTTAGAATAACCTTTATTGCCTTAAAAAAAGTATCGAATAAGACAATTTTTCAATATATTATTTCGTTATTGCATGGAATATGTTAGTTTCCTAGTTTGCTCAGATTTTCAAATTCGATAGTTTGACATGGTAGGGACGATATGTCGGTTTTTAAAACATGTATTTTATAGTTTGACTGCTTTTGTATAGTAGAATAATCGCGTGGTAGATTTTAGTTATTTGGTTTATGTTTAGATAAGGTTGTTAACAATTATAGTAAATTGCGATATGAGGCAATATAGAAGCCATCGCATCATGGTCACTTTTGTAATCGAATGAAACAATAAAAATAGATAAGTAGTGAACAATTGGAGCCATTAAAGATTGAATTTGCACGATCAAACCTTTAACCTTAGCTTTAATTTTTGCAATTTGATCAAAATCAACTCCCTCTTCACCATCCACAGTCAATTTTTTAAAAACATATTGCAAAACGCTGGCGTTCTTGTTTGATAAATTAAGTTTTGTCCACCAAACGTCAAACAGCTCTTTTCGTGGAATCACGCATGTGCCTAAAAATTTGTGTTGTTTAAAAAGTTACAAAATAATTATGCATCAACTCCCATTATTCCGGAGAACATGTTTTGTTTGAATTCGTACTTAATCTAGCCTAGTCTTGCAATTATGTACAGTTTTAAATTTGACGCGTGCAATGCATGTACTATTTTCTTATGTTTAAATTCTTAATTATTACTTAAACAGTAAAAATAATACTAACCCGTACTATTTAAATCGATGCTCATGCTTGGAGATTACCTTGTAGCCCTTCAATATCCCACAAACAATTGTTTAGAAGCTTAATAATAAACTAGACTTATTTGATGCGAAAAATGTGGACTCTGACCTGTTTGCTTGTCAACAGTGAGCGTCCTGTTTTTGAACCCCAAGACACTTGTGTTTACATTGCCAATAGTATTCATCTCTAAGTGTGACATTTATTTTTTGACTTTTGCTCTCCTAAATCGGTCATTTGCCCCACAGCGCATCGTCGAGTCGTGATCTTGTTAACAGTCAAAGTGTTAATTGACTTATTCCAAATAAGATACCCATTCATTTCATTGCTGGACTTGGAAGGCTTTATGAGAATCGATATTGAATACTGCACGATAATCTAGCTCCATTTCGATATCATCAATCAACCAATCCCTCCCTCCCCCTTCTGCAGATTCACCGATAGCTTTTATCTGTAACGATTTGTTGCATCGATCCATCACTCCGACCTGTCGGGTTCATCCGTTCCCAATAACAAGGTCGTTTTGGTGGCGATATTCCACGAGGTTTTCTCCTGCGAGCAGTTTCTGCATCCGAGAAATCTCTCAACCAAACGTCAGTTAACTGTAACTTTGCCAAAGTGTTTAATTCAATGGGTTCTGACAATATTTAAGTTTTAAGCCCGGTGTATATAAGTGGCTTTAACGTTACAGCGATATCTTAAAAAGGCCAATCTTAAAAAGTAAACAACGGTTTGTCCTTACGACTCTCCCTAAAGATATTCTTCTGCTTAAAAAATATGTCCATGATGTTTTCCTCAGCCGTAATCCTAAAAACTTGTGCATATCTTACTTACCAATTCGTACTTATACTCCGAAAGAACTTATACTCTCGGTCGTACTTATAAGACCGAAAGAATAGAACAACTTGTAGGTTTTGTAATTACTCTGACCGTAAAACACGTTCTTAAGAACTGGATACAGCGGGGGTCTCCCGTAGTCTAGTGGCTAGCGCGCTGGATTCATAAGCGGGAGATGGTGGGTTCGATTCCCACCTCCGGCAGGGATTTTCTCATCTCAAGGCTCGCTGGGAAAATTCCTCGCTGCACCCTGGATGTCGGCGCTAATGACCAAGAAGTAGATGCGCCGTAAAAAAAAAAAAAAAAAAAAAAAAAAAAAAAAAAAAAAAAAAAAAAAAAAAAAAAAAAAAAAAAGCTGGATACAGCACAATTACCGACATACGCGACTTACTGACAGAAGATAGCCCACACATACACACCACTCAGACATCTTAACAAGACATAGTTATACTCCAAAATGTACACAAGGTGTAATATGCCAATTATAATTATGTGAACTATACTTAGGTATATAATTTTGTTATTTCAAATTATAATACGAGTAACAAAATGACACCGGGCCTCCTGAGATCACGGGCCCCTGACCAGTTGTCCACCGTGCCTCCCCCAGAATGCAGAGGCGATGAGTATTCAACTCATGCTAAAGTGTTTTTTCGACGTGCTCTGACTTAAAACGTTCCCTTGTGCAAATGGAAACCTTTAAAATAGCCCCTTGCAAATGGACTAAGTGCAGGTAAGCAGTAACAAAAAAAACCCACACAGACATCAAACAGACGCAAAAAATGTCCGCTACACTGCATTCCTAAACAGAGTAGGGCAAACTGTGATTAATTTCATGACTAATGATTAAATGAGTATGCGCAATGTGATTAACGATTGATGATTGATCAATCATATTTCTCCATGACTAATGAGTGATGACTAACTGCTTTCTAGACTATGAAATGACTAAAACATGCCTTGATTAATGATTGATGATTACTGACTAACATTACTCAGATTAATGGTTAAAGACTAAAAAAAGGATTTATGATTGATGATTAACTGGTTCATGAAGGAATTCCAAAGCCCAATGTATAGATAGTATGTGTAAACAAGTTGGTATTAGCCTAATACTAAATGTATTTGCAACGTTAGTCGTTTTAATCATTAGTACAAGATTATCAATGATTGACGAGTAACGATTTATTGATGACTAACCTCGCATATGATTAATATGACCTACGATTAATGATTAACTCGAGTTGCAGTTAACTTATTTTATTCCATGATTGATTAGTCATAAGTAAAATTTAATCGATTTGTCAATCATTTAGTTGATGGGTGCCCTATTCTGTTCCTAAATAATGTGTTTAAAAAACCTATTTACCTGTTGTTTTTAATTCTTTTTTTGGGGGGGGATGGTTACGTATGAGACTTACTACTTAGTAAACGACGAGAAAATTCACATTTTCACACACACACACATATATATATATATATATATATATATATATATATATATATATATATGTATATATATAGGTATATAAATTTTAATGGACGTAATTTTCGGTATCTACTAGGAAGGACCGATGAAAATTTGAAGAATTGCAACCCCCTTCTGAAAGTGCTAAAAGTGGGCAAAGACTACTATCTTGAGATTTTACATTTTAATTGTAAATATAAACTATTAGGCTATATATGTGTACATTTTAATAGTAAATATAAACTATTAGGCTATATATGTATACATTTTAATAGTAAATATAAACTATTAGGCTATATATGTATACATTTTAATAGTAAATATAAACTATTAGGCTATATATGTATACATTTTAATAGTAAATATAAACTATTGGGCTATATATGTATACATTTTAGTAGTAAATGTAAACTATTAGGCTATATATGTATAAGTAGTATAGGTCATGCGGGTTGAGCAAGAGCTAGATCCTAGGGCTGGGCGGGGTGGGGAAATTAAGGCGGGCGGGGGGGGTGGTACAGGAAGGGGCAGGGTTTGCTTTTACCCGCACATCATCTCTGACTCATGGTGGTTACACTTGTTCGACGAGATTTGATCTAATTAGTATATTCGGCTTCTGCTAGGGCAGGGGTGGGGGCGGGCGGGGGGCGAGGGCGGGGTTTAGCCCCGCATCTATGACTCATTGTCGAGATCTAATTAATCTGACCTCGGAGAATCTTTATAATTGCTGCTGCACTTGTTAGGACGGTATATCCTCATTAGTCAGCTGCTTCTGAATATTTTATACCTAACAATTCTCCACTAATCAGTTTGTTTATTTACACTTGTTGGTGCGGTGTTGTAGGAGTCAGGTGCATCCTGTACTATTTTCTTTTTATCATATAGAGCCAGTTGTTGTTTGTCATGGAAGAAACGCACAGACAAGTTATTATTTCTCTTCAAGATGTGATTATAAAGTACCTGAGTGACGAATGTGTTTTTCAAAAGGTATTGTCTTACTGTGTTAAAAGTAGAGTTTTTAATGAATGGATGCTCAATAAAATATTGAATACTCCTGGAGGCTTTGAAGAGAAAAAGAGACGATTTGTTCAAATGTTGCCAAAACGTGGTCCTGCTGCTTATGAAATGTTTTTAAACGCATTAAGGCAGACGGGTCTTTATGCACTGGTTCATAAAATAAGAAAGTGTACGCAAATTCAACATTTTTTATGTGAAATTAACAGACTTAAAGAAGCATGTGAGTGTTATGAAAATAGTAGATTAAGAAGAAATGAGTCATTGTCTCGTGAGTTGGAGATAGAAATTAATAAATTAATTGAAACCATTAACGCTATGAGCTTGTAAACTAGTCAGTCTTGTTGGTCTAATCGAAACGTGAAGATGCAACCTTACTCGATGGAGCTGGTTACAGACTACAACTTTAGTCGCAATAAGTTTGTCCGTGTCGGACTCATCGGTGAATTGCCTGTAGTCGCACTCGTGGACAAGAAGGCAGTGTTAACCATGGATAGAGAAGAGTGGACTTCAATTGTGAGCCTGGCACCGAAAATCACCAGTTATTTTGAAAAAGCGAAGAAGAAAGATACGGTTGAGGAACAGGTAAATTTTAAAAATATCGTTTGCCTCTTTTCGAGCAGGGGAAGAAACAGAGTAATCAGATTTGAAAATCCCTATCCCTGGTACGCAATGCTTAATCACAGCCCATTACCACACATGACGCTGAGTTCACCTTCAGTAAGTTTTAACAAAAGTGAAAGTGCAAAACTGTGTTCTAAAATGGACAAAATTACCGACACCCTTTTATTAATGGAAAAAGTGTCAAAAGTATATATGAAACATATGAATCCACATCAGGCTGAACCGTTGGACTTATCTTGTAATACTTTATTAAACATGTTATGTAATGATAAGTCAGTTATGCTTGATGATGTAAAAATAAAATAATTTTTTGAAACTGTTGTGTTTTTCTTTTATATATAAACCAAATCATGCAAGGTAAAAAAAAAAAAAAAAATGGTAAGTTTTTAGAATTGTTTTATTGAAAATTAAACAAAAACAATACAAAAAGTAAGTATCGTAAATAATTATCAGTAATCAGTAGTAGTAGTAGTAGTAATTTCATCGATGTAACAAAGTGTTCGCTTCTGTAAAAATTCTTCATCGTTCTTCCACTCTTCAGGCAAGTTATCCCAGATGTAATCCAATGCATAATTAAAAACATACAAAAGGAGTGATCGAGGTAAAAGTTTTAATTCTTCCGTAGACAAACTTTCGATTCCTTCCTCTCCCAAACGTCGTATTACTGCTTCCATCATAGAATCCATTATCATTCTGACAAGTAGATTGTCTACTCCAGCATTTTAAATATTTTCTTTCATAAACCAAAAGCAGCTCGGACTAAATGTCTTATGATGTTTCAAACAAGAAACAGATGAATCGATATCATACTTCAAATTGCAATATACACATTTGACATTTCCATCAAGTCCTCGAATGAATCCTGCAAATGAGAGTAAATGGTGAGGAATATTCCCAAACGTTTTATTTCGTACTTCTTCTTTACTAAAATCCACGGCCTCCGGATTTTTTCTCACCCACGTCGCTAAACGATGTGCTTGATTTAGAGAGCAGACAAAAGACGTGCCCAAATGGAAATGACACACAATATTATCATTTTCCAATTTTTTTAAATTGGGACATCCAAACTCATGAAGATCATAGACGGGTTGATTTACAATTTCCTCCAAGAGTTTACACTTTTCCAAGCCTTTTCCCCACAATACTTCATAGGCTTTAGTAACAGAGGATAGGCAAGTGTTGATTTCTCTATATTCCACGTCTCCATAGTACCAGTCTATTCCGTGTATATTTTTCTTTACCCAAAGATTCGCTTTTGATTGAAGAGCCGAATCAGAGTCGTGAGGAGGTTTAAATATCCAATGCCATGATGAACCGTGATTTATATCGATTATGGAAAGTTCTTTAACAATGAGTTTGTTAATAGATGTGCGATAAGCTTGAAAATCAATTACTGCTGCTCGTTTCATTTTTCTTCTCTTCTTCTTCTTCTTCTTTCTCACGAAGCACCAGTAATGAAATAACCAGTGTAATGGGATTGTATCTTCTATTTATACGCAGTACATTAGTACATTTTACGGACCAAACCGGTTCCAGCTTCGTATTCTACAATTCTATCGTGAAGGATGAGACAAAATGCCCTAGTATTAGTTGGAAAATTTCCTGTGGATTCCATAAGGAGACGGATATCTATAGTGGTACTTTTAACGGCCTCTGACTGTTTAGAACAGTCAATGATAAAAACGGGAGTCAATGTTTCAAAATCTTCCCTGGACAAAAGAGGATGAGAATGTTTTTCACCATAATAACTTGTTTGAAACAAGTTGTACATTTCATAGAGAAGAGCTACCTTTCCTTGAGCAAAATCCAAATTCATATCGTCATAAGGATATTGTTCACTATTCAAGTAAAGTTTTATGTTTTTTATATTACAGTTGTCAAACTGACTACCATCTTTATTAATGTTTCTATTACGATCTGTTTGAAACGCCAATATAACATAACGTGGTTTTTCTAAGTTTGTTGAAGTCTTAACGGTCCAACTTTCCTGCTGGGAGGCAGGTAAATGAGGATATTCGTATAGGTCCCATGACCTGAATGGAATCGAAACGAGTTGATTTTTATCTACCATTCTTAACAGTCTTAGACGATGCTGATCCGAAACACGGACATGAGGCATTTTCCAAATTACTTTATCCAATTGGATTTTGACATCATCATCATTATTAGCCGCCGTTACACAGTTTAAGTCCGTACTGGATCTGATTAAAACAAGTTCTTGCTTAAGATTAATTAAAATCCGTTGATAATCCTCGCAGATTCCCAATAAAATGTTTAAGGGTAGGCATATGCTAAAAACACCGTTTTTATCTATGGAAAGAGTTTTTCCTTTTCCGGGAGTAATCCATCCGGCATTTTCAAGCCCCGTGACTCTGTTGGGAGAAAATGAAGCGAGACCTTTAAGTGTGGACGTAACTCCGGGATTTCTTACTCTGTCCACCTCTATTCCATTTAATTCGTATCTGATTTCGTCAAACAGGAATGCGAAAGCGTTATTAGTCAATTTTGAAGTAGATCCATTGGTTCCATCTTTTTTCAAAATACGTCCTTCCAAATATATAAAACTTTGTGAAGGAATCGTATAAACATCTTGTTGATGAACAGGTATTCTGATTTCGTCCGATTGGTTGAATGTGTTTCCTGCATACGGTTGATGTGAATGAAATTGAATTTGAGCAAGAGAATTGTCGAATTCAATGTCTGACGTCACATTTAATATGTTATCCATTTTTTTTTCTTTTTTGTTATTTTCTTTTCAATTTAAACCCACACTGTCTTAAAAATTTTGCGTTTGCAGTTGTTAACCGTCTTGATGACTTTAGTTTACTAAACATTAACGAACTTTGATATTGCCTTTTATAGTCGGTTCTACTTTTACTGCTGCTGCTGCTGCTGCCGACGCCTCCGCTACGAATAAAATCAATTCCCATCTTTCTTCAAATGCAATCTCAAAGTAATAGTTTCTCCTCTGAAGACAATTAGTTCACCGCTTTGGTCTACGATTCGAACTGTAATATTGTCTATAGTCCTCACGTTGATTGGCAAGTAAATGACTGGATTTGGTGTTTCTATTATTTTATATCCCGGTTCTACAGCGGGAAAAAATTGGTGAATACTATGATCGGCTTTTCCATTTATAAATGAGCCAGATGCGATATTACATTGAACCGAAATTGTATTTACATTAAGTATTTGCACTATATCATTCGATTCCAGAAACTTTTCAGATGGTACAAGAAGAAAATTACGATGAGTAAAACCTAAAAGTGGTCCAATGGAATTTGGTTTTTCGGGGAAATTAAAATATATTACATGAGTTGATTTTATCTCCGACTTTAAGGTATTTGGATTTCCTCTTATCATTAGCACAACGCTTGGATCTTGGTGAGATATTTGTTCACGTAAAAATGATTCTATGGCATCAATATCATATGAACCTTCGGGTATTTGAATGGATAAATTACCTATATAAAACATGTCATTAACATTTTTCTGAAGGTTTGGAATGGTGTAAAAAGTATCAAACGACAATAGTCCAATGGAGTAAGAGCCGTCCAATTCTAGCGGAGGTAAAAAGTTTGCTTGGAGCACACTGGAATTACCCGTTAACGTTACAGAGTAGCTCATGGTTGTAAATAAATAAAATGTTCACGAATGGTCGATTAAATACTGTAAACAAAGATGTCCGCAGATTGATGTATTCCACTCTTGATATCTTTCTCTATTATATGTAATATTTAACCCTTTAAAATATTTTAATAATTGAGGAGGTGGTTTTAAATTTCCAAAAGAATCGAAATAAGTAACTTCGTTATTATTTTTCAAATAGCAGACCCAGTGTGAACCCTTTTCAGAACTCGGTTCTAAATTTATGATAGCGGACTCGCTTTTTTTCCATGGAGACGGAGGTAGTGTATCAATCATAAATACACCTCGAAAGTGTGGAATACATAATACGTTTTGAGCCAAATGATTCAGTTCGACATCCGTTAAAGCCCTTTGAGGTAGTCATATTTGATAAGATTTTTTGCCTTTTTTTCTTTTAGATCCTATAAACAATCCATATCCTTTTCGATAAGGCTTTAGGTAAAGCCCATTACCAATTTTCTGAGCTTCCATCGCTAAATTGTGTCTTTTTTGCTCATCCAATTTTTGTTTAGCTTCTCTTGCTTCACTGACTGCTTTAGCAACACTTGCCGCTCCCCCTGCTAGTGAACCAATAGCTGAAAGACCCGCCATTATCGGTACGAGAAAGGGTAAAAACCCTCCGGTTTTGTTTGGTATTGGAAGAACCCGAGGTGCCGTAGGTCTGTGTTTACCATTGAGATGTTTTTTAGCCTGTTTATAAGCCATTTTCGAAGCTTTAATAATCGAGGACAAATCGTTTACCTTTGCCGATTTAACAAGTTTTTTGAAACTAGTCTTTTTTTGAATACCCGAACCCATCTTTCCTTTAGCTTTCATCGCATTCGCCACTAACCAGGAAGCCGCCTTTTCCCCCAACGATGTATCCGACGCTGTAGCTCTTTGCCAAGCTTTTTCTTCAAGGACTCTATCGGCTCGTCGTCTACTCTCCAAATCTTTATGTTGATTATAAGCTATATCGTGCTCTTTGCAGGCTTGATCGAGTAGATTTATTCCTCTGTCGCCTTTAGCCAATCGATTTTTTAGTTTAGTACCGGGGCCGCAATACTGATATCCTGGGAGGTGTAATTCAAAGGGCAGTTTGTTTATAAGAGTGTTCAATAGACCTCTTCCTCGTTTCCTTCTCATACTACTACTAATGCAGCAACGTTCGCCAACTTCTTTATATATAAAACCAGATGATCATTTGCATAAACTAGTATTAGTTGTCAGTATGAAGTTGATTGAGCAAAAAGAACGTTTTCAAGCAGTCGAGTTACCGCCACCGCCACCGGCGATAGAAAAAGAAACGGATCGAAGACATGGACCACTGTTGCCGAACACAATAAGGGCTGCTGTTTGTGGCCCAAGCGGATGTGGAAAAACGAATATTATGCTTAGTCTTCTATTAGATTCAAACGGTGTGAAATTTAAAAATGTTTATATTTTCGGAAAGACTTTACATCAGCCTAAATATCGATATTTAAAAACTATTTTAAGCCACGTTGCGGACATTATAGGATTTTACACCTTCGAAGATGCAAAGGAATTGCCTCAAGACGTGGAGTCCGACTCTGTTTGCATATTTGATGACGTCACTATGGAAGATCAAAATACTATTAAACGATATTTTAGTTATGGACGTCATAAAAACCTCGATTGCTTCTATTTGACTCAGAGTTATGTTTGCATTCCCAGACATCTCATCAGATGTAATTTTAATTTTTTGATCGTATTCTCTCAAGACGAACTGAATTTAAGACACATTTATGATGAACATGTTAGCAGTTCGGATTTGAGTTTTTCGACTTTTAAAAATATATGTTCCTTATGTTGGAAAGATTCTTTTGGTTATCTTGTCATTGACAAGAGTAGTGATTCGAACAATGGTCGATTTCGAAAAGGTCTTGATACGTTCATTGTCGATATATAAGGATGTTTTAAAGTTGAATTTTATCATTATTCGTCATGGATCCAAAAGTTACTCGTGAAATTATGCAAACGAGTGATTCGTTAAGAAAAAAATTTCATTCATTAAAGCGTCGATTGGAGGATACACAAGGAGAACGTCAAAGGTTTTTTTCTCCCTTACTTGAACCACTAGAAGATATAAAGAAACACGTACTCGATAGGAATATAGCCGCTCCTCCCCCTCCTTCTACCATTTATTCTTCTCCTCGAGGGTTTACACCTCACAAATTAATAAAAAAGCCTAGAAAACTAATCGAAACATTTGATGAGGAAAGTATGTGGGAAGATCCAAACGCCACAGTCCAAACACCACCTATTTATCGAAGATCGACTATGATTCCTTCAACTAGCGAGACCGCCTCACCACAGTCATCATATGTCGTAGTTCAGTCACCGCCGCCACCGCTACGTACCGAAGAATTATTATTACCAGAAAAAGAAGAAAGACAGATTAAAAAAGAAAAAACGGGTGAGGAGGAAGAATATGAGACGGAAAGTGCACTTGTTGAAAAAGTAAGAGAGTACGTTAAAACACCACAAGGAGAGGAGGAACTCGAAGAAAATTTAAGGACGGCCGGACCTTTGCAAAGACATTATTTAGCCAAGTTATTCAAAGGAGGAGGTAAGAAAACTCTAGACGACAGGTATGGTCTTCGAGTTATGCCTGATGGAGGACTTGCCATTGGTGATTCGACAGACGTTCAGCTTTTCGCAAACAGCGATGACATCAACATTAATGGAAAAGTATACGAAGGAACACCCGGTCTACTCCAGCTTCTTTATTTAAAAAACCCTGAGAGTTACACACAAGATGACCTGAAAAACTATAAAAACATTCTAGTATTGACGAATGCACACAAGAAAGGCTTTAGCCAAGAGCGTGGCTTACAAGGATCTAGATCTATAAAATATAGAAATGTAATATCCAAGTTATTTTCAAACAAGTATTTTAGTCCTCACAAAATTAGTAGTAGTAGTAGTAGTCGTAGCCCCGTTGTGAGAAGAGTGTCTTCACTCCGGTCGTATAAAACAGCAGCAGCAGCAGCAACTGAAAGAAAAAAGGGAACTGGGCTTATGCATGCGTATAAACCTGTATTTGAATTTTGGAATGATCCGAACGAATTAGTGGATCGACTCAAATTACTAGTTGCTTCGTCTCAAGCCGGACACAAAGGTCATGAAAATGAAATTGAATCGATAATTGAAGAGTTGCGCGAGGAAAATATAATATATTAACGTTTTAACAATCATTTTTAACTCACAATGTTTTTGCTAGTGTCACAATGACCATAAGCAAGTTTGGAACTCACGTAACAAAAAAGTATTCAAAGTATAAAAAACATTATTTTCCATTCAGTTCATTAAAATCTGAACAGCATATCGATGCGAATAACCTACGAATAATAAAAGTTGCTAACCCGGTTGCTTCTACTGACGCGGTCAACAAATTGTATGCAGATGCGTTAGCACTTTTTTACACAGATTTGAAAAATTGGCCTAATAATTATATAAATGGTAAAGGAAAAAGGCTTGTTAACTTTGCACTACCCATAAACGGTTATGATGTTGTTACTAAAGATTATTTAGAAAAGCATGTGATAACTTTAATTGAAGATAAATATGATGCTCAGGGCAAAAGGATTACAAATATTAAAGATCCTCTACATGAAAGAGATGTGGTAACTCTTGGTTATCTAAACAACATATTAAAGAAATCATCATTATAATGGACTCGAGGATAGAGAAGAAGAAGAAGACTGTGGTCGACGAGCTGCATAAACCAGCTCGACGGATATATCCTAGACGGAAAACAGTTTTGAAAGGGGTAAATGACTTGTGGCAAATAGATTTAGTTGAAATGATACCTTATGCAAAATTCAACAAAGGGCACAGATATTTATTAACAATTATCGATTGCTTTTCTAAATTTGCATGGGCTGTGCCGATAAAAAGAAAAACAGGACAAGACACGAGCAAAGCTTTGGAAAAAGTGTTTCTCTCGAGCAAACGCGTTCCAAAAAATATACAGAGTGATGCCGGTAGGGAATTTTATAATTCTCAGTTCAAAATGCTGATGAAGAAATATAAAATTAATCATTATTCTACTTTTTCAAATATGAAAGCCTCGATTGTCGAAAGATTTAATAGAACTTTAAAGGCAAAAATGTGGAAAACTTTTAGTCTCAGAGGAAATTACAAATTCTTAGATATTCTACCTTCTCTCTTGTATGAATATAATGAAACATATCACAAAACGATTGGTATGAAACCGATCGAGGTTACGTCCAAAGATATTGAAAAATATTTATTAGCAAATGTGTATTCGACAAAACCAAAGAAAAAAAAGAAAAGAAAAGAAAAGATGATTAATAAACAAACATTTGATGAAGGAGATTACGTTAGAATTTCCAAACATAAAACTACATTTTCAAAAGGTTATACTCCGAATTGGACAGCTGAAATATTTAAAATAATCAAAGTTCAGAATACGAAACCTTATACATACCTTTTGGAAGATGAGAATGGTCAATCAATTAAAGGCTCGTTTTATGAAGAAGAAATTCAAAAAGTCAAATATCCAGACGTATATCTTGTTGAAAAAGTTTTAAAAAGGAAAGGAAAAAACTTGTATGTGAAATGGATGGGATTATCTCAGAAATCATGGATCAAAGAAAATGATATTGCATAACAATTACATATATGTATTTATTGTTTAAAATATAAGTATTTGACACAATTGTATTGTTTTGTTTTGTATACCTTTATTCTAAAACTATTTTAAATACACAAAAGTTATAATTTATACATCTTACATTAAATTGATTATTACTTTCAATATATTCTCGACGTTACATATAAAAAAGCACATAGATAATAAAAAAAAAAAAAATAAAGAAAAGAAACTAACTACTTAAATTACACTTATTATAACAAATGGTGGTTATGATTGTTTTATTATTGATCCAGGTTGTAATGACCAAAAGGCAGTGTTTGCACACCATTTTCTAGAGTATATCTTTTGTCGTCGAAAGAGCATAGCGATATTTTGTTTATTAGTACGGTTTTAACATTATGTCGTTTTGATTGTATTGTATAAAATGAAGAAAACATTTTTTTACTGGTTTCAAGTGTATTTAAATAATCTGTAAAATTAAAGTCCTTGACTGATGATTGTTTAACGCCCTTGGCTTTTTTAACACAAGTTTCATTATTTGTTAAAAATGAATACATTTTGGGCCTTAAGCCTACAAATTCTACAATAGGGTCCCCAAAGGTTTCATCCTTCAAAAGACCAACAATTTTTTTATTTTTCTCCGAATAACATAAATGAGATTTTGGAAAGTTGCTTGTGTCAAAAAATTGATGCAAGTCATTAGCTATATCAAAATAAATGTCATCTGTTTTAATGCTATACAAGAGGCTATCAGTGTCAGTATAACACAAGGACACGTTATTTAAACCATATTTTTGAAGAAAAACGTTGTAGTGATAATCATACATTAGAACTTTGCTTAGTTCTAATATCGAAAACCCCACGTAAATAGGCTTGTTAAATACAACTTTTTCCTTTTCCAACTGTACTCCTACAACGTTGTCAGCAAATATAAACCTGTCTTTAAAATTTGGTTTGTTTACAAGGTTTCTCAATGATTTTGTATTAGTAACAATTTTTAAATCTATTCGGTTTCGAACGTTTTCCATAAATTTACCAAAACAGCTGTTGTTCATGAGTTTGTAAAAATCTGACTCAAAGGTATTTTTTGATAAAGCTCGCATTTTGCTATTAACTTCGATATATCGAGACAGCCATTTGCTTTGTTTAAATTTTAATATTCTGTAAATCTTAGTCACTTTTAGTCCGAGTTGTAAAGCTTGTTTTAGATTAATGTAATGTACAATATAACGTGATTTGGGTTTCAAAGTGGTTAATAGTTTTACGGTTTTTCCATTAGGCGGGATTGTGTTCTCGGGCAATAAAGGCAATTGAGAGTGTTTATCGTGAATTTCTTTGGGATAGGATATATCTACATCAAACACATAGCCAATCTCGGAGTCGTTGTCTACATCCAAAGGGTTTATAGTTTCGTCTGTCCACTCTAAACCCCCATATGGCAGTGGGCAATTCATGGCGTACCCGTATAAATTGTTAACGTCAACATACAATAAATAATTGCTACTTTTAGACGAATCGTATTCTTTCAGATATTTATTATTTGCTTTTGCATGACGTTGAATAACTTGACAAATTCCTCCTCTGATTCCTTTTTCAAAAAACTGAATCATATCAATATCTTTCACTATATCTAATTTTATATTTGTATATTTGAGCATCGCGTTCCAAGATAGCTGTGGTAGGGTGTAGAACCAGGCCGGATCCAATTGATATATTTTTATGCAAAGTGAGCGAAAGGTTTCAAAGACTTCACAAAGCAATATGACATCTGTTTTAATATATAATTCCGTGTATTCTTTTAGTGTTTTAATATTAAAGGTTTTCCAAACTGTCCGAGCGTGAGTATAGTCTAAATCGCTAATATGCTTTTGTGTTAAATCGTTGTAGAATTTTTCTTTTGTCGGCAATTTAGTTTCCTTCAAACGGTCCAGCGAATCAAAGTAATTATAAGGAAACACTCCTTTTCTGGTAAGCAAATCAATTTTTTTTTCATCATTTATAATTTTGTACATATGGGGAAAAACCTCAATTAGCGGTTGAGTATTATTTTTTAAATTTGTAACCAATGTTTCTAAGCTAGAAGAAAGAAATTTGTAGCTATCGATAAATCTTATTTTAGTCATACACCCTACAAACGTTATGCTAAAACTGATATATTTTTCGGTATTGCTTGGAATTACTGTTACATTTTCACAAAGGCCTAGAAAGGGAATTATAAAATGCGAGTCATAGTTTTGTAAGTTGTGCATAAACACTGGTATAAAATCTGGTTTTCTTGCTCTTAAATTACAGGCATTATGTGCGGCTCCGATAAATTTCCCTGAATAATGACAATGGTGGTGAACGCGATCTTCCATCAGATTGTCTTTTTGACATAACACGCATATATTTGTAGAGGAAAATAATACTTTTTCCTCGTTGCTCAATTCGTTCATCGGAATAGGAAGTATTTCATCGACTTTGGCGACTAACGATCTCAATTTCTCTATAAATGCTTGCATACAATTTTCTCCCGTATATACGAACGGGTCTAAATCAAACATATCTGATTTAACGAGTAAAGAAACTGAAAACGGCACATGCTGATGTACTTGTTTCGTCCAAGAAATCGAAGGATTGGGAGAAGCTGTCGATATCGGAACCAAAAGTGATTCGATATCTGCATATGCTACTATTGGCACTGGCTGTGAGTATTCTACCTGCTTAAATTCAATATTATCTTCTTCTGGGAAAACAGATCGTACGGCTTTATGCTTTTGACAAAATAATTGATGATCCACTAACCGTTCCTTGGCGTTTTGCCCCCTAATATTCACGACTCCTGTTGGAAATTGAGAAAGACACCTTCGACAGATTTCATATGAACGTTTACCAGAAGAGGATATCTGCGAACTTAGTAATCGTGATAAATTTGTAATTAGGCAGTAATGAGTGTTTTCCTCATTTTGAAGATATAAAAGATCAAAAGCTTTGTCATATTCATACTTCTTACTTATTCTTAACGGATATACTTGACACTTTTCATCTAGACCAAAAACATTAATGCTCACATTATTTACAATTTCGAAAGGTGCGATGTCTTTTATTAGAGTCGGGTAGGATATACAATCGAATGAATAGGAAGATTCGATATTTGAATATGCTTCGGGATCATTTAGCCTAATAATTTCACTGAGAATAGCAAAACGAAAACATTCGTCGGTCGACGTGTTTTTTACATTTATTACACAATGTTTATCTTTTATTTGTTTTGGTAATTCAATGAATTTGGCACCTCCTAAGGGTTTATATTTTGTCAAATGTAAACAAATATAATTAGCCGAAGTATACGTCCAGTTTGATCCCTTTGTCTCAAATGATTCTTGTTCGTTAACAACTTTATCGTATACGTTTTTGATAAATTCGTCCAAATCTGTACTTTCATCGATAATTTTGACTTTTGATTTAAAATTAATATCTGTTCTTTCGACAACGGTATTCTCTACCCTTTTCGTATATGTGCATTCTAACATAAAATTTACTTTAATATTTTTCCACTCTTTAAGATAGGATTTTATTAAATTTAATATCACATATTTTTTACTGTATAAAAATTCTTGAGATGTTCTACTCTTATCGTCGTTTGGAATATAAACATCTTCGACTTGGTTTCCTAAACAACTTTTGATAATTCCATTTTCCTGAGCTACGGCCGATTCTCTCCACCGCTTATCGAAAATAGTGTACTTTTTCTTTTTCTTTTTCACCGGTTCCGGTGATCCGTTCATATTAAATGTTTGATTGCGACTGAAGGCTGTGCAATTCGGAATATGGCGTTTGTAATTATATGCCTTGGTGAACTCTTTACTACAACCTTTACAATAATAAAACAACCATTTACATTGGTGTCTATGAGTTGGCAAAAGCAACCCACACCGAGAACATAAAAACATATTATTTTTTATTAACTAATTTAGTCTTATGAAATAATAGTATAAATTATAAAATTCTAATGTTAAATTATTTATAAATTAAATTTAATATGTGTTACGAAGAAAAATATATATATATATATATGTTTAGACAAATTAAGTTTATAATTTTTATATAATAACCTCCTTTTTTAAAAATTTTGCAGTCTTACAGTGAGTATGTCTTTTAGTTTATTTAAAAACCCTAATTTATCATATAACTTTAAATCATTAACTTTATTTAAAAGCTTTAAATTGATTGAGTATTATATAAACATGTAAAGAAAATCAAAAAACAATCCTATACAAATGTAATTTGATACGCGTTCTTTTTTTTCCCTTCATATATCATTTTTAGCGTTCCTGCAAAACGAATATATAATAAACATAAACATTTAACTAATTATGCTTTTATTAAATAAACAGAAAAATTACATACCTTTATAATTTATTAGTTCTTCCGCTGAAAAACATTGTATATATCGTTTCGGTAAAAATGTTCGTATATCTTCTCCGCCTTCCTCAGCTTCTATAACAGCTTCAATAGCATCTCCATATTCTGTTTGCTTCTTTGTTAACGTTTTAATTTTGTAAATAGTTTTTACCTCCAACTCACTTATACTTTTGTATGCAATATTATTGCCAATATTGTTCAACTTCCTTGCAAGCGACATCTGCAATTATTACACACATCTGTATCTAGCTTCTAGCTCATCCAACATTGAGAATATTTATTGTGAAAGTTACAAAAAGACGTACTCACTGTAAAGACTCCAATAGAGATCGAGACGAGAGAGTGAAACTGAATGTGACTAAAACAAATAGAAGTTCGCCCTTTTATATTTTGGGAGTGGGGGAAGTGATCTTAATGCTATAATTGTAAGTAATTAGCATTTGTACGTCATGTTCTCCTTTACAGCTAACTCCCAGAATTACGATGACTGTTTTAAATTAGTCGGGTAAAAAGGTCTGTTTCGACCCAGCTTCGTGAAGAAAATGGCGGTGCCCATGATTTTCATTAGTATGTCCTATTCGGAGAATTTAGAGAGGACGATACGCAATTCTGTAGTACTCTGATAAAATGCTTGATGTATGTTCCTTTAATCACCAGTCAGGCCACCCTGCCTTTAATAATTAGAAAAAACGACGTCCGCAACAGCTGACGTGAATAATCATTTTCATCTTAACAATAATAATTGCAACAATTCGCACTCCCATATGTAGCTTTAATGGAGAGCATGCGGGAGCTAATTTAGCTCGTCTTGTTTAGAATATTCGGAATACGCAGCTGACTGCATGTAGCATTAATGAAGAGCATGCGGGAGCTAATTTAGCTCGTCTTGTTTAGAATATTCGGAATACGCAGCTGACTGATTCTCTTTTCAAAATACAATATTAAACAGATGCTCTAATTAATTATACAACTCACTTACCTTATTAGTCTGTCTTCTCATTATTTCCTTGTCTTGAACATAGATGAGTCATAGATGCGGGGCTAAACCCCGCCCTCGCCCCCCGCCCGCCCCCACCCCTGCCCTAGCAGAAGCCGAATATACTAATTAGATCAAATCTCGTCGAACAAGTGTAACCACCATGAGTCAGAGATGATGTGCGGGTAAAAGCAAACCCTGCCCCTTCCTGTACCACCCCCCCGCCCGCCTTAATTTCCCCACCCCGCCCAGCCCTAGGATCTAGCTCTTGCTCAACCCGCATGACCTATACTACTTGTATACATTTTAATAGTAAATGTAAACTATTGGGCTATATATGTATACATTTTAGTAGTAAATATAAACTATTGGGCTATATATGTATACATTTTAATAGTAAATATAAACTATTGGGCTATATATGTATACATTTTAGTAGTAAATGTAAATTATTAGGCTATATATGTATACATTTTTATAAAATTTCTTACCTGGAATTGTAACTTGGCTTAAATGTCGGTGTGATAAAAGTGAACCGAGCCTTTTCTTCCTGATAACATCTGATTCATAGATAAGGACCTGTAACAAGGTATAATTAGGTAGTAATTCGTTAGAATAACAATAAGTAGAAATATCCTACATTTATACTTTGTACATATAAGCAATGATTTTATAGTATCAGTGATTGTTCTTTTAAGTATCGATTTTATGTTAGTTATTCTTATTATTAGATCCTATATATTTATCATAAAGACACTCTTATAAAGTATAATTTATTTTCTCTCATGTATTTATGTATAAAGATAAAATAAAGCCGGTTTATTCTGACCATTTAAGAAGTTAAACTACCTTGTGTGGCCAAATCCAAGTCATTTTCTCCAATTTATGGATATAAAATCAACAGATCAATATTTTTCAATTCTTTGTTCTTCCGAAACGGCTTTATGTAGAAAAAGTGTAAATTTATTTTGTTTCTTGTTGTTTTGAAAAATTCATATAAAGTTTACTAGTCGATTTGTTTATTTTATGTAAGTGTCAGTAATAAATCATAGTATTAAAGTATTATAAATACCAATGTTGCGACCCAGAAGATGAATTTAAAAAAAAAAAAAAAAAAAAAAAAAAAAAAAAAAAAAAAAAAAAAAAAAAAAAAAGCCTTAAATGATATTAGGCGTAGAAGCATTGAAAATTACCCCTCTTAAAAAAAAAGAAAACAATAAATTCAGGTTTCAGAAAAACGCCGCGTTGTAATGGCCCGTGTTGGCAATGAAAAATCGTCCAGCTTTAGACAGAGATATCTATTTATTTTAAGGGCTTCGAATCTATAACGATGAGCCCTAATACAGATTATAAAATATATTAATCATTTACTTAGTGTTAACATTTATTAATTTACATTTAAACATTAATAAAATATATATAAAACAAGATGCGTTTGGATATTAATAAACAAATATAAAACACAATTCATTTACAGTACAAAATATAATAAAAAATCATTTTAAATTATTAAAAATAATGTACGTTAACGCAATACCATCAGATACATGGGCTATTAAAATAAACAATTAAAATTGACTATTTATTTATTGCTGAGCATCCGATACGAAAGCGGCTCGCTCCATATAATATTTACATATAAATTCTATCATTACCGCAAATATGCTATTGAAATTGTAATATAAACATATTATAAATAAAAAATTACAAATAGTTATACACATATAAAAACATATTTATATACACTTATAAAATTATATGATCTTACATATACGTCTAATACGAAGACAGGTATAGTTGGGATTCGGCTAGGAGAAAAACGTCAGACTTTCAGGAAGAAATCTGTATTTGGACGTTTCGACTGCACAATGGCAGCCTTCTTCAGCACTAGAGAATGCCTAGGGGGGAGGGAGGAAGACCTCGAGGACAACTTAGGTAACCATGGTTGGAAGTCTTCCTCCCTCCCCCCTAGGCATTCTCTAGTGCTGAAGAAGGCTGCCATTGTGCAGTCGAAACGTCCAAATACAGATTTCTTTTTGAAAGTCCGACGTTTTTCTCCTAGCCGAATCCCAACTATACCTGTCTTCGTATCTCTGCAGCGGCTAACTATCTCCATCTACACTATACGTCTAATAGTAAACTAGAAATAGAATTCCCCTAAAGAAAAGAAGTATACAAAAACAAAACAAATAATCTAAGTTTGTCTTATGGACTATTGACAATTTTGGAGTAATTGCAATAATAACACAGGTCCACAAAAAAAAAAAAATGGTTTGTGCTGGGTATCGGACACATTTTTTCTGACGTATTTTTTGCCGCTGAACACGAATCTGAAGTCATAATTAGGGGTTAATCAGCAAAAAAACGGAGAAAATTCAAAAAATCTACAAAAATCAAAACCTTATTGTTTTATTTGGATGATGATTACATTATTATTGTTTCTGTCTTTTCCTGACTCTTTTCTCCTCAAATGACCCGTGTCATGGGTTTCTGCTACATTTTCAAATTTGTATATATATATATCCTTGTTTTGCTGCTTTCCCAATCGATAAACCACATTGTAGCATGATCCACAAACAAAATTGGGTACACCATTTTTTGAATCAAGACAAACTTTCATATCGAAACACTCTTCATACAAAGTCACAAGTCGATCTGTGAGGTTCTTTGCCGGTAAATGTACCGATTCAATGTCCTGATGTTTTATTTTTTCTCGAAGACAAAATATCTCCTATAAAAAACATAAATAAAATGCAATAAGCAACAAACAAATAATATTTGCAAATCAAGAGAGTGTACAGTACCTGCAGAAACAAGCAGAAACTGCAAATCAAGAGAGTGGACAGTACCTGCAGAAACAAGCAGAAACTGCAAATCAACAGAGTGGACAGTACCTGCAGAAACAAGCAGAAACTGCAAATCAAGAGAGTGGACAGTACCTGCAGAAACAAGCAGAAACTGCAAATCAACAGAGTGGACAGTACCTGCAGAAACAAGCAGAAACTGCAAATCAACAGAGTGGACAGTACCTGCAGAAACAAGCAGAAACTGCAAATTAATTATTACATAGTTAAAAAAACCATTAAATCGACCATTTTTTTCGATTTTTTCATTTTTCTCCGTTTTTTGCTGATTAACCCCCAATTATGACTTCAGATTCGTGTTCAGCGGTAAAAAATACGTCAGAAAAAATGTGTCCGATACCCACCACTTTTTTTTTTTTTTTGTGGACCTGTGTAATTAACCGCCACATTCACTACATCGGAAAATAAAAACGTTAGCCATTAAAAATGAAGGTTAAACAACGTTAAACAAGAAAGAAAAAAAAATTAAAAAAAAAAAAAAAATGTTTTTAGGATATTTGATTATTGCTTCAATACATTGCCTGTTATCAGTTAGAAGTTCGGTCAGGTCCAAACCTGGTAGGTCTTAAGTTTTTCATCGTCTGCAATCAATTAAAATTGAGAGCACAAGTAACTGAAGAAAGATTAGACGAGATTTTTTCAAAGTATTTATTCGTTTATAGGAAGCCCGGTGGCCGTGAGAGGTAAGGCGTGAGCAATCCGTACCTAAGGTCGTGGGTTCAATTCTCACTAAAGATAATGGCTTTTCTTTTGAAAAAAGAAAAGGCATCAGCCCTATCCAAGCTACAAAAGGGTGGTAACCTATAGATAACCAGTACCAAAAATCTATGTTATGTATAAAGTGGACTTTAACATATAAATAAATTAATTATTATTTATAAATATACATACATATTTACATATTCTCCTGATAAATTATTGAAGTTAATAAATTTGTTATTAGGCACGAAGTTTGTCGTTTCAGCTATTTTAATATAGTTCTGTGTTAAAATGAATTCAAACGAAAGCAGAATTCCATATAAATAGGTTATTAATACCGTAGTAATAAAAACAAACGTTGAATTTTTTATCAACAAAAGAATGAAAAGCTAATAAATTCTAAATAAATTTGATTTACAAATTAGTTTCCGGATGTCATGTTTTTTTTTTTTAAAGAAGTTTTAATACTTCAGTTCTGAGATGAATTCGATCAATATGGAAAAATGGGTTTGAAAAATAAAAAAAATCTCCTCTGCGGATAATAAGAGCATAAAAATCGTCAATCGCCAATTACTTATAGATACTTAATGGATGAATTGTATCAATGAAACCATTTTTAAAGCGATATCTGTAAACGTTAAGGGGAAAAATTGATAAAAGTACATTTCCAAACTAATTTTCAGTTTTGGTATTCAGAAACGATTAATTCAGTTGAAACTTATTCCGCGCATTGGATATTCATCTGAGTCGTTTAAATTTGGTGTCGTTTGAACTTATCATAACCAAACGATAATGGATAATTATACATTAAAAAGTCCGCGTCATCTTAGCGCGGTTCCGTTCATCTCTCTTGTGCTATAGTAAAGGAATAGAAGGAGTTATTTGGAAAGATTTGATCTTTCGTGAAAAATATAAAATAAAATGTCAAAGGGAAGGAAGTTTAAGGCAACATACATTTATAAAACAGGATAGGCCTGGAAGGAAAAAAAGAAGAGTCTTTATTGGGTGTTAACAAAATTTACGAAAAAGCATTTCTAGCAGGGAGGTTACGAAAAAAGTCAGGCGTGTTATAAGTTATTGTGAATCACACCCGAATAATCCAGGGTTTTGCTTACACTGATTCAATAGACATCATAATAATTAGTGCCTTTATTAGGATGAATATTGAGAATTCGGGATAGATTTATTTGAACTAAATTAAAATACTTTTTTAATATTGAACTTTTTTGTATTGTATTGTTGTATAATGTATATTGTAATAATATTGTTTAAAGTGTTACTAATTTGTTTACTTATTTTAGAACAATAGAGTATTCCGTATATTTGTAAAATACATTTTTTTAATTATTTAGAATTTTTTATTTGATCATATTTCCAGATTCTCCTCCTGCTTTGAATGTATATTTACCGATCTTAGATGCAATGATTCTGCGAAAAATCAGTGAATTATCTCTTTCCTTCTGATTGCTAGACGTCGTTAAATATGAGCCTACAGGTAGTAAGGTTACATGCCCCCCGAGGATACATGATGAATAATGCTGCACCGCATACAGCGAAAGTATGGCCAAACAGCAGTCGCACTTAACGTGTTAAGGAAGTGATAGAAAATAAGTGTTTTCATAAACATGAAAAGTTTTCGGATCTTGGTATATTTTATCAAATATCTCTAAAACAGATGGAAAATCATGGTAGTGGAAGGTGACTATTCGAAAGCTTACTAAATTCTCTACAGAAAAGATCCTCTTATTCTACAGAATTTAAACTTATTTAATGCACTTTATAAGGAAAAAACTGAGAACAAAGAAAGAAACACCATTAGAATCTATGTCATACAAAGATGGCCGCTGTTTATTCCAGGGTTCAGAGGATTTCGATTCCCCTCCCTCTAGCCCCTACTATCTCTATGGTAGGGATGCATTTCCTCTGAAGGTGATAATGGATGATAAGAGATAAGCATTTTCTATCGCCAATTATCTCTTGAGGCAGATAGGATAAATCGTATGTGGTAACATGTATAAATATATGTGTATATATTTGTAAATATATGTGCGTGTGTGTGTAATGGTGCTCAGGCGAATTTCTCCGTTTTTTCCCCTTTTGTTTGTTCAAGTTCAGATAATGGTCCGGTAATAAACGAAGACAGCGATGAGGTTACATTATATAAGTAAATCCATTATCCATAGATCATAAATGACATAATTTCACGTTGTCGGTATAATATGTACATACGTTATAAATACATTATTAACATGAAAATAAAATGTTTTTAAATAAAAAATTGTTTTACATACTCGACTCTATAGAAGTTATTATTCTGCCAAAATATTCCATATACCTACAATTAAAAAGTTATCGATTATAAAAAAAAATAATTTAAAAACGGATGTCAGATTCGTTTTTAGCGCATTGAAAAACCCCTAAATTCAAATTTTGGGAATATTACAAAAATAAAAAAAAATATATTTTAAATTTTGGTAAGGGGGGACCCTGTATATTTTGTTAAAGATTACACAATCTGGCCATATTTCAAAGAATATTTACCCGATTCAAACCAAACTTGGAGTGTCGAAAAGGGCCCTAATGAGACACATTTCCTTCTAATCGGGGTGTTTCTACGAGTTCCGGGATTGACATTATATGCAAACACGTTTACATTTTATTTTTACTTTGAGAACCATGTTTTGCAAGTACGTTTAGAGATAATACAACAATGATTTATATGGTTAGAAAAATGAGTCTTTCTTCTTTTGAAAGATTTCAATGTCGTAAAAATCGGATAATCTCAAGGGGAGATATTGAATTTCAAAACTTCACATTACTTTTTCGCTTACAAATTTTTAGAGTCTTCTAGACTGGGAAAAATCGTTATTTTTTGTTTTCAATGATATTCACCACATTAGGGTTTCTTGGGGTGCTGAGTTTAAATCTGCTATTACTTTTGGTGTACAAAAAATTTTTTAAAACTAGTTTACTTGAAAACGTAAGCATATTTTTGAATTTATTTGACGATATATAAAGTATTGTTTAACAATTATATTTTCCCTTTAATCTACTCAGTAAAACGAATGAATTGGTGAAAGAATCATGTCGATATCATTTTCTAAACTCGATATAAAAAATTAAGCCCTTTCAACCTATTTTATTTTATGGCTCGACTATTTTTCGATGTAGAATCACCAGAAAAAAAATGGTCCAAATCGGTGACCCCATCGGGTTTGGCACCCGGGATTACTGTACAAATTAAAGCCAATACTTCCCAACACCTATTTCCTAGTCCTCAAATCTTACTTATCAAACAGATCCTTTCAAGTCAAACAAGGCACAACTTTTTCCCCAACCTGCTTCATTAATTCTGGAGTCCCCCAAGGGAGTATTATTGGTCCTGTCCTTTTCCTTCTTTACACTGCGGACATTCCCACGCACCCCCAAACCCTACTGACAACCTACGCAGATGATACTGCCATCCTATCAATCTCTCCTGAACCTTCAGTTGCATCCCAACACCTGCAGGAACATCTCACCGCAATAGAACATTGGAGCGAAAAGTGGAGGATAAAAGTCAATCCAGAAAAATGTAAACAGGTTACATTCACTCTCAGCCGGAGATCATGCCCTTCTGTCTATCTAAAAAACACTCCACTTCCAGTATCCAACGAGGTTCGATATCTAGGATTATACCTTGATAGCCGACTGACATGGAACCCTCACACGAGACTAAAAAGACAAGAACTGAACAAAAGATACGGATTACTTAGACGACCTCTTGGACCCTCGTCCAAGTTAACGACACAGAACAAACTTACAATATACAAAACAATCATTCGACCTATAATGACATACGGACTTGAACTCTGAAAACAACAGAATACAGGTATTCCAGTCAAAAGTCCTCCGCAAAATTGTAAATGCCCCTTTCTATGTAGCCAACAAAACCCTTCAAAATGACCTTAACATCCCGTTTGTCCTTGACCTTGCTAAAACCCGTTTCCAAATGTTCCACTCCAAATTGTCCAACCATCCTAATCCTGAAGGTCTATCCTTATCTTCCTAATCCCATCCAGACAATCCTCCCCAGCGGCTTAAAAGACAGTGGCCCCGAGATAAACTAACGTAGCTGATCACATAGTGATCATTAATTCATTTGTTTACCCACCTTAGGAAGTACCGACAATGGTTGTCTTCTTCCAAATACCTCATTATTTTTATTTTGTTTTAATTTTACCGTTTTAATCAACTTATGTAATATCTGTGTCAACAAACTTAACGATTGTACTAAATGATTTATGTACAGATTTCAAATAAACAAATAAAAAAAAAAAAAAAAAAAACTTTTTTGTGCCTCTAGATATTTTTATCTTTGTAAATGCTTTTTATAAATTTAGATAAATTCGTTTTTCGTTATAAACCTTTGTGTAATGTTATAAATATACCTAATCCTGCAAGAAATAGATAATTCAACTCAATAACATTAAATTCTTCATTGGACAGGTATGTAAGGAATAGGGGAAGCCACTATCGAATAACTATCGATAGTATCGATATTGTTTAACCGATAGTATCGGCCTATCGATAGTGCTGAACTATCGACTATCGCCCATCCCTACAGTAGCCTACTGTACGTAATCCGATAGCTCAGTCGCAGCTTGTAGAATACCAATAGAATTCGGTTTATACTTTTATATTTTGAGGTAGTCTATATTGCGTTACATGTAAGTACTAAAAAAAAAAAACAATTTTTAAGGGTTTTTGGAGTATGATTGGGCGAATAAGGCAATTTACATTTAAGATTATGTCTAAAAAAACAGAAAAAAATGGTATAATCGATTTTTCGTCCTGAAAATGATTTTTTAGGACACAAGACGTCCTAACGTATTGTGCTACTAATATGACCTCCTGAAGGCTAAATATTTGCATGACTGAGTATTTTTAGGTTACCTTTCAAGTGGCCAAACTCCGAAATCCATATCGCTGGGGGCACTTTTCACCACCTTATCTTTCTAGAGCCTTTATAAGTATATGGGGGCGAGGTTAGCTCAGTGGTAGAGCACTGGACTAATAAGTTAGAGGGCCTGAGTTCAAATCCCGAACAAGCACTAAGGATTTTTTTCTTCTAGCGTCTTCGTTCATGGGTTGAATTCGGCCTCCCTGAATGTCCCTAGGCCAACCCAGCCTTTAATTAATTTATTAATGGGTACCGTGGGTGGTAATGACCCTAGCAGTCGAAGCAGCAAGGGGAATATCAGGCGGTCGGAGCATAGTACTGACCACACTATCTCCCTAGTGAGCCGTATGGTCATGAATCAGATACCTATATAGTATCTGCCCCTCAGGGCCTTCTTGGCGTATTACGGGACTAATTTATTTATTTTTTATAAGAAATGTATGTGTATGTGTGTGTTTATCGGTGTTGAGGCGAATTTCTCCTTTTCCCCTTGTGTTTCCCTCTATCCCAGAGTTTGCCTACAAGGGAGGAATGTACAAGGGGAGTAGGAACGACGAGACTAGGAATTCCTCAGGATTCCGAGCTTCTCTCTTCTACAAACCTTCCAGGAATATCTTACGGTTGTTTAGAATTATTTACAGCATTATATGGTACATTGTTCATATTATATTCTGTATCTTGTAAGATATCCATTTGTTGTACGTTGTATGGCTCTGTGTAATTCACAGTGCACTCAGAGGCGAATTTCAATTAGGGATCTCTTTTCCCAACGAATTCGGAGTTTGAAAATGCCTTCTCCCACAAAATACTTGTTTAGTTATTTCCAAGTTTCGGAAGGTTATCCATTTTTGGCATTCAACAGTGCTTCCAGATTCCAGAAGAGTTGGTTACTATAAAATTATCTCCTGGTGGACACAGTGCTTGAATTTGTTGAAACAATGATATATCGTTCCTACCATGTCCAACTATGGAATATTCAAATCGGAGCAAACAAGAGAACAAACCATTGACGAAGTACTATATTGAAAAATTCCTCCACGCAGGAGCTGCATAACTAAGCACTTTCCTCAGAATTTGGGTAGTGTAGACTGCTTTCCAGAACAATTTGCTTAAAATATCCTACATAAATAAAATAAAAACATGAATAGTTCTCTGTTAATTTTGTAATGAGTAACTGGTAAATTATTAATTTGCTTCCAGAGTTATGTTTACACATGATACCTACTACACTACGTAATAAATACAAAAGTCCGACTCGCAGGAACTGCGTCATCTTAGCGCGGTTCCATTCATATCCCTAGTGTTATTTTGTAGACTTAGAATAGAAACAGTTATTACTTTGTTTGGATCATTCCTAATGTAAACAAATATGAAATATTTTCGGCTAGGGATGAAACTATCCTAAGCAGAAATTACTCTTCCTGCCGTCCCAAGTTTCGGTCTACGAAGACTCTTCTACGAATATATTTCAAATTTACTTAACTTGCAGTGCTAACATATCCATTTTACTTTTAAATGCAATTAAACAAAATAAAATTGTACATGAAAATGAGAAAGTAGTGTTATTTTTTATTGAACTACGGCCACATTCAACCACAAAATATAATTATATTTCTAGTATAGAATTTGGCTGCATGACTTCCTACAGGTAAAGGTAACTGTCAGCTGTCCTAGAATTCTTGATGAGAACAATGAATCTTGATTTATGAAGTGCAATAAAAGCCTACCTGAACCGGCCTACTACCTCGACCCGGACTGACCCTACGTTTTCAGTTCTGTTACAGGTTCAAAGAATTTGTATTTATTCCCCTGTTTTATTGAGAAATACATCCTCCTACTAGAAGCAATAACAAAATAACAAGAAATAAAAACAGACAAAAAGAACCGTATAAATAAACGAAATCAATTATCGTTTATCAAACTTCTAAGTTATATGTACTTATTTCTCCATTTGACATCGCCTAATCAAAACTTTCTTCAGAACCTGTTTTCTAGAGCATTTAGTAAGCTTTCGAATGGTAACCATTCGTTTCCCAAGATTCTCAACCGTTTTCGAAATATCAAGGAAAGTATACGAAGTTTCCAAAGCTTTTCATCTCTATTAATAAATTATTTTAATTTAACCCTTCCTTAACTCCAAACGTAAGTAAATTTTCAGCATACTAGTTTTGATGAAATTAGAACATGCAGAAAATGTTTCAACTGAATCCCATAATTCGAAGTACCAAAATCAAAGACAAAAAGAACCGTTCGAATAAACAAAATCGATTACTTCAAAGTTTAAGCACTTATTTATCCGATTGACATCGCTTATTCAAAACTTTCTTTAGAACCTTTTTTGTAGACCATTTAGTAAGCTTTCGAATGGTAACCTTTCGCTTCCCAAGATTGTCAACGGTTTTCGAGATACTAACGAAAGTATAAAAGGTTACCAAAACTTTTCTTGTCTGTTAATAAAATATTTTATTCTAACCCTTCCTTTACTCCAAACGTAACCAAAATTTAAACATATTAGTGTTGGTAAAATTCGAACTTGCAGAAAATGTTTCAACTGAATCCCATAATTGTAAGTACCTAAATCAAAGACAAAAAGAACAGTTCGAATAAGCGAAATCAATTACTTAAAAGTTTTAAGCACTTATTTCTCCGATTGACATAACCTAATCAAAAATAGTTTTAGAATCATTTTTGTAGAGAATTTAGTAAGCTTTCAAATAGTTTCAATCCACTTACCACGATTTCCCAACCGTGTTCGAGATATTAATGAAAGTATACGAAGTTTCCAAAACTTTTCATGTCTGTTCATAAAATATTTTATTCTAACCCTTCCTTAACTCCAAACGTAACATAACTTTCAACATATTAGTTTTAATGAAAGTAGAACATGCAGATAATGTTTCAACTGAATCCCGTTATTGTAAGTACCCAAACCAAAAACGGTATTCAAAAACTATTTTTCCAATTTTCTCGACAACGGTTAAAGCTATCGCCTTGAAAATGGTTTCATTCGTTTTCCTAGCCCAAGAAGCCTATAAAACGAGTACTTACAAGCTTATGAACTCAAAAACGTAAGCGTTACGATTTTTTCTGCGCGAATTTCGCGATCCCAAACGCCATCTTCCAGTGGGCGGATTTTGCTGGTTAACGAACTTGACCTTTCAAATTGGACGACAGATTTTTGTACCAAATTTCAACAAAATCGGACCATTCGTCTTCTACCTAGAGAGCGAACAGACAAATATATATATATATATATATATATATATATATATATATATATATAAATATATACATATATATATATAGATATATATATATATATATATATATATATTTAGATTTATATAAATGTTAACGGGGGTCATTTTCGGTGTCTACTAGGATCGATAAAGATTTGAAGAAATTATTCAAAAATTCCGTCATGAGTGCAACCTCAATAGCTACTTTCCTTCGGAGGAAAGTGCTAAAATGGTCTTATTTGGTTTAGCTTCCAGAGTTATGTTAATACATGATACTGTACTACTTAATAAATACACAAAAACTTAATTTTCCGTCTTTTGATCTGACCCCCCCCCCTCCAAATTTAGTTTACTATTACAACGTATTTCTCTCTTTATATCAGCATAACGAATACCGAGTTTCGTTGAAATATAAAACAAACTACGGCTGGCATGGTCAAATTAGTGTTTTGGGTCCGGGGTAAACCCCCCCCCCCCTCCCGGTGGACCGATTTTGGTGGTTAACGAACTCGTTCAATCGTTTGCTAATTGAACGCAATGTACCACGTTTCGTGAAGAAAAAACAAAAACGATTTTTAACGGGGGTCATTTTCGGTGTCTACTAGGTAGGATCGATAAAGATTTGAAGGAATTTTTCAAAAATTCCGTCATGAGTGCAACCTCAATAGCTACTTTCCTTCGGAGGAAAGTGCTAAAAAGAAAGGTAGATTTTCAGAATTCCCCTGTCTCTTACAAGATCCTGAAATATGGTAAGAAAAAAAAGGAGGTGTTAGCGAAACTGATTTTGCTACGAGGAAAAATTCTGACCAAAAATCTAATAAATTATTCATGCTTGTGTAAGTAGTTTGAGAAATGGACGCTACACAAGGAGCAGCCATTGATAAGGGAGAAGCTTATCAGTGAATGGAATCGATAGGAGGAATCGACAGGGAGATATTCAACATAGAGGTCATCAATCTAGATACTCATGGTCCACTAGTGACGTCATCACTTACCAATTCTATCTCTCAGGAAAACATTTTCTGCGTTGTTATTTCGTTCTTAAGTTGCGCTTCATGGGACGTAGATATTGAAACAGTAGCGTAAAGAGCAAAGTACAGCATTATTCAAATAAATTTGTATTTATTATTTATTCATTCATCTACTGATTTTTTTTATTCTATGAATAACAGGGTTGGCTCTTTATTCAATACATTTTTATTGAATTATATTATTGGGGGCGAGGTTAGCTCAGTGGTAGAGCACTCACTAATGAACTGGAGGACCAGGTTCAAAACCCGAGCGCGCACTAAAGATTTGTTCTTCTAGTGCTACCGTTCGAGGGTTGGATTTGGGGTCCCAGATCGTCCCTAGGCTCACCCAGCCTTTAATTATTTAATTAATAATGGTTACCTTGGGTGCTAATGACTCTAGCAGTCGAAGCAGCCAAGGGGAAAATCAGGCGGCCGGAGCATAGTATTGGCCACACTATCTCCCTTGTTTGCCGTATGGTCAAGAATCAGATACCTCTACAGTATCTGCCCCTCTGGGCCCTTGTGGCCTGTTACGGGCCTGTTTTTTTTGTTTGTTTTTTTTTATTGAATACGAATTTATTCATAAATAATTTATTGCTGTTTAATTTATTTTTTATTTAATGCATAATTAATTATTTGTTCATCTTCATTTATTATTTCTATTGATTTAAAGTAATTTGATTCATGGAAAAAAAGGAGGAAAATTTGTTTTCTTTTTTGACCAGTATTCAGGTCCTAAGTACATTCTACTCAAAACATGTTTTTTTTTTTTTTTTTTTAATATTTCCTTTACTTAAAATAAATAATAAATGTGAAAGTTTGTGCTCTAATAAAAATTAAGCATGACTTAATTCAATTCCCGGAGGCCCGTGGCCGTGTGCGTTAAGTCGTGAGCAATTAGCACTCCGTGCCAAAGGGTCGTGGGTTCGATTCCCACTAGGGGTGATGGCTTTTCTTTACAAAAAAGAAAATGCATCACCCCTATCCTGGCTAGAAAAGGGTGGTAACCTATAGAGAACCCGTCCTAAAATTCCTAGTTAATAATAAATGGACGTTATAATTTAATTTAATTTAATTAAACCTCCCGTCTCCTGAATTGAATTCATTATTATCCATTAAGAATTTCCGTAATTATTTAAAAATTATTATCATACAGGACCTCAGAATAAGATTATACAGACCTAATATTATTATAACAGGCAAGTTTTTAAAATAAAGTAGTTGCATGTTTTTAATAATATCAGTAATGTTCTGTAAACAATATCACTCAATTAAATAATTTTCATTAAAATTAAGAGATATTTTAATGAACGTAATCATTTTTATTAGAAACGATTGTTAGAATAAATCATTTGTATTTAATGAAAGATCTCAATCAAATAAATCAATTTTTTCCAATAAAAATTTTCATTAGAATAAATCATTAATATTCAATAATTTATTTATACATTTTTGAGGACGCGACTATGGCAATTCATCACAAAAAACTAATATATAAATACAATATTGTAAATTCCTGAGATTAATGGTATACACTACAACATTGTTGGGCAAAACTAACGTTAGTAAACTAAACTAACGTTAGTTTTCTCTAACTAAAACTAAACTAATGTTGTATTTTTAGTTTTAGTTTAGTTTTAGATTTGTATAATTATTAATCATGTGGACTCCGTTTTTAGTATGGTAATTAGTTTAGTTTAGTAATAGAGACCTAAATTTGTGATTTTAGTTTTTAGTTTACTAATTTAGTTTATCAAAGAACATATGTTTGCAAATTACGAGAAAAAGCCACAATTTCTTATTCTTAAGCAAGTTCTATTAGTTTTAATAATTTACTTAAGTATCGAAATAACATATGATTTACATTAATTCATGTTATTTTAGTAAAACTAAACTAAACTAAACAAAACTAAAGCTTTAATTTAGTTTTTAGTCAATTCCCAAAGATTTAGTTTTAGTTTAGTTAAAATCCATTAATTAGTAACATTTTAGTTTTATTTTTTTTAGGTTGCAATTTTTAGTTTAGTTTTAGTTTATTCCAAAAAGTGAATTTAGTTTTAATTTTAGTTTTAGTTTTTAGTTTTGCCCAACATTGCACTACAAAGAGGCATGACAATTTTCAGATAAGTGTCAGATTAAAAGAATATTCAATAAAAATGTTCATTCAAATAAATTATTTGTATTCAATAATGAATAAAAATAAAAAGTTACATTATTCATTGAATGGCAGAATAATGAATGAAAAGTTATTCATTATTCAGAATGAAACATCAAATTTATTCATCGTTCATTGTTCTGAATGATTTTTGCCCAAAATTTATAGAGAGTAAATAAATGCGCTCGGTCGCTAAAAACTCGTCCGATTTTGGAGGCTTTCACTAAACATACATTACCAAAGGCTGTAGCATAGTGTATTTCGAGAAACAAAAATTACGGTCGCGAAGAACGACATTTAAATTTGTGATTTGATCTAATCATTCTTCCTGAAGGGATCAATTAGCTGGTTTTTATTCCCCCGTTGTGTATGCCACAGATTTTCACCTTCACCCCCTTAACAACCATAAACGTTTTTAACGTTTTTAGTCAATGGGCACGTGAAAATCGATCACCTGACTCCTCAGGACTACGTGGAGAGCCGTGTAACTCACTCTTCCATCTCTTAACTCACTCTTCCATCTCTTAACTCACTCTAATCAAAATTTCTTAGTGTTTTAAGGTACTTCCTTTCAAATAGTTTTTAATAGTACGGATCGTCCCGACGTCCATAGCCACGTTAAATGAACCGGTTCCCGTTGATCACCGATCTTGAGCAACGTCGGGCGTGGCTTTATAAAAGGGTGGCAGCCTGTACATAGCCAGGTGTTAATCGCAAATTGTTGATACGCCGTTAAACAAAAAAGAAAATTATGGATTGTGTTTCGTCCTGGAAAACGAATTATTGTTGCTGTAAGCATCATGGATACATGGGAACGAGTTTTCATACGACCTTGTTTTTGCCCGAAATGCTTATTTACGAATTACTAATTTATTTTTAATTATTCATTAAATGACCTTTAGCTCAAATATATACGACTCGCGAATAAGGCGGAAGGTCAATAAAATTACGCCACACACGTTTACACTTTTTATTTATCTTCCCTACATGTTTCGCACCCTTATTGGTGCCTCTTCAGGGGAACACACTTAAACATTAAATTCAGCCTCAACTTGAGGAATGGAACCTTCCACCAGCAGGGCCTCGTCTAAACTGGTCATATTGGATTCGTTCGGTCAATGACCAGTTTAGACGAGGCCCTGCTGGTGGATGGTCTCACTCCTCAGGTTGAGGCTGAATTTAATGTTTAACTGTGTCCCCCTGAAGAGGCACCAATAAGGGTGCGAAACATGTAGGGAAGATAAATAAAAAGTGTAAAAGTGTGTGGCGTAATTTTATTGACCTTCCGCCTTATTCGCGAGTTACTAATTTATTTTGTTATCGAATTGTTCCATACCAAGTCTTCTCGCTTTAGTTCAAAATAGTCTTTTCGTTACGAAAATAAGAACTCTCTTTTAAAAGCACCGAGTGTCGAAACGCGTGCATCCTGATAGGTTAAAATCTATTAATTTCTTCAGCATCAGTCATAAACACTATATATATAAATATTCCGTGGAGAAAATGTTTATTTTATTTCATTATGAATGTCGGATAACATACACTTAATGTAATAAATCAAGAGGAAGGTAGCCATCGTCTGCCAAAAGAGATTTGTTCCAGACCTGACATGATGGGTCCATACAAAGGCTAGGGGGTTTGTCCTCTACTCAGCAGACGCTAGGTATCAAGTTGAGTCGATGGAGTGCTATTGACAGCTGAATGGACAGCCTAGTAATCACCGAGTGGTGTCCTGTGTTTAGGAAATCATTACTCACTAATCAGCTGTGTCCAGGAAACAACGCAGGCAGGAGGTTCCAAGAACCTAAGCTGTTTCTACGTTTATCAGAACAATTTCAGAATAGGATTGCAATTGAAATGGTCAGGAGATCAATTCATCTAATATTCGACCAAGAAAGTAACTTGGCAAAGGTATACATACGAAGTTGGACGTACAACTAAGGCAATGTATGCATAAATAGTCCAGGTTGTCTGCTGCGAGTCCATACTAGGCAATATACTATACTTGTAATGAGTCCATCTAAGGAAATGCATGCATAAAGAGTCCAGGTAGCCTGCAGCGAGTCCATACTAGGCACTATACTTGTATGGAGTCCAGGTAGTCTTCAGCGAACTTGGTAAAGGTATACATACGAAGTTGGACGTACAACTAAGGTAATGTATGCATAAATAGTCCAGGTTGTCTGCCGCGAGTCCATACTAGGCTATTTATGCATAAATAGTCCAGGTTGTCTGCCGCGAGTCCATACTAGGCAATGTATGCATAAATAGTCCAGGTTGTCTGCCTCGAGTCCATACTAGGCAATGTATGCATAAATAGTCCAGGTTGTCTGCCGCGAGTCCATACTAGGCAATGTATGCATAAATAGTCCAGGTTGTCTGCCGCGAGTCCATACTAAGCAATGTATGCATAAATAGTCCAGGTTGTCTGCCGCGAGTCCATACTAGGCAATGTATGCATAAATAGTCCAGGTTGTCTGCCGCGAGTCCATACTAGGCAAGGTACTTATAATGAGTCTAGGTAGTCTGGCGAGTCCATACTAGGCAAGGTACTTTTAATGAGTCTAGATAGTCTGGCGAGTCCATACTAGGCAAGGTACTTTTAATGAGTCTAGATAGTCTGGCGAATCCATACTAGGCAAGGTACTTATAATGAGTATATAGATAGTCTAGCGAGTCCATACTAGGCAAGGTACTTATAATGAGTATAGGTAGTCTGCCGCGAGTCCCTACTAGGTAAGGTACTTATAATGAGTCTAGATAGTCTGCGGCGAGTCCATACTAGGCAAGGTACTTATAATGAGTCTAGATAGTCTGCAGCGAGTCCATACTAGGCAAGGTACTTATAATGAATATAGGTAGTCTGCCGCGAGTCCATACTAGGCAATGTACTTGTAAAGAGTCCAGGTAGTCTTCCGTGAGTCCTTACTGGGCAAGGTAGTTATAATGAGACTAGGTAGTCTTCCGCGAGTCCATACTGGGCAAGGTACTTATAATGAGACTAGATAGTCTTCCGCGAGTCCATACTGGGCAAGGTACTTATAATGAGACTAGATAGTCTTCCGCGAGTCCATACTGGGCAAGGTACTTATAATGAGACTAGATAGTCTTCCGCGAGTCCATACTGGGCAAGGTACTTATAATGAGACTAGGTAGTCTTCCGCGAGTCCATACTGGGCAAGGTACTTATAATGAGACTAGATAGTCTTCCGCGAGTCCATACTGGGCAAGGTACTTATAATGAGACTAGATAGTCTTCCGCGAGTCCATACTGGGCAAGGTACTTATAATGAGACTAGGTAGTCTTCCGCGAGTCCATACTGGGCAAGGTACTTATAATGAGACTAGATAGTCTGCCGCGAGTCCATTGTTGAGATATCCAGTTATTTCCTTAGAAAGCCGTATTCTCCGGCTACAGTGTGCTCTCTAACAATCACGATCGTACACTTCAGAAGTCATAAAGGAGCACTATTTGTGGTTTTACGCCTACAGTGGACACTATCTTCCTCATGCCACCCTCACATTCCGTCACGCACTCCATCTAAGTAAGACTCAGCATTCGTGAGTGCAGTGCGTTTATCAATGAAACCAGGCTCCTATACTACCTTCCGGAGATAAAGGGAGACCCGCGTGGCGAGGGTCCGAATCCCGCAATCTACAGGATGGCGTGGAGATTACAATACACAAGTCACAGCCAACCACAAAACTAATAGGAAAATGCAATTATTTCAAATTTTCTTTAAGGTTTGGACTAAAAGAGGGCTAGAGTTGAGAAATAGATCTCCACGGCTAGGACTAGGCCACGGAAGAAAAACGGAAGAGATAAGCCCTTCAAGGAGATAGAAAGCAATTAAAGGCGCTTAGAACCATTATCCTCGCGACTCTCCATTCAAAGCACCTCCAAGCATTTCTTACTTTCTTTACAAATAATATTTAACTCACTAAAGGACCAAAAATTACGGCAGTCATTACACTCTTATATCGTCGATACAAATGCAAAGTATCGAATTTGAAAATCACCACTTTTCGGAGTGAAAAAAACTTTATTCATTAGTATGCTTTTGGACAGTCAAATAGTCCTCAGATTCGACCTTTTGACAGTGGTTACATTCCCCTTTCACTGAGTGAACTTAGATTCGAGAGTTTGCCGTCCATCAGTCCAACAACATTTGTTATAGATTGAAAATAAAAATGCGTTTTTTTTTTTCACTTTCGATACTTTGCGTTTGTATCGACGATATTATGCAGTTTTGGCTTATCAAGTGTGCAAATCAATACAAATTTATTCAATTAACTTGGGGCATATATAGGATGTAATTTCGGGTGGGGGAGCTTTTTTTTGCTGGGAGCATTTGGTGGGTACGGAATACTAACAATCTAGAACATGGAATAGTTAGCCAACTAAAACGCTATTACAACCCCAAAAAAAATTCTTAAATGAGTGATCTTATTTAACTTATTTTTAAGGTTTTTATGACACATTTTTATCGATTAAATAAAAAAAAAGGTGGCTGCAGCCCCCTCAGCACGCCCATAACTTGGGTTTAAAGTGATAAATGTGTTCAGATGAGATGTCAAAATGTTTCCGATTTTATAGCAGAATCCGATCCCCAAAAGATGCTTTTCTTGGCCGATATTTCCGCAAAAAACTTGTAGAGATCTTTAATTTTTGCGTTACTAGGCTTCCGGGTTAAATTTTATAAGTACCTAGACGTAGGGTAATCAAATGAAGCCATTTTCAATAGCATATCTAAAACTGTTTTTGAGAAATGTGGCAATAAACAAGGTTTTCCTTTTGATTTTCGGACAAATTCGGAAGAGTTTGATAGGGAAATTGATGTAGCTGTTCACTATCAATTTGAAAGCTTATTAAATTCAAAAGCGAATGCTAACCCATGTGCGATAGACCGACCTCATACGAAGAAATCATCCCGTTGTGGTGCCTAGGCTTTTGCTTCTCTTTGGGAATTCATTTTATATTTTTACGTTTTGCATGAATGATTAAGACAAAACTTTAACTAATTCTATTCTAAGCTTTACAAATACACTAGGGATTATGACACAAACGTTGTCTCCGGTAGTAACTTCCAGTCCCGGCAGACTATTCCCAGTAAATTGGTGTTCCTCAGGGATGTCTACTTAGCACCAGCCTATTCTCTATTAGCAGCTAGGCAGACCTACACAAACCCTCTCTCCGAGCAGAATCTCCATCTAAGCAAGTAAGCAAACCTGATTCATAAGTAATAATGGACCAAAATTTTAAACTTTTAACATAGGAGAATATTATTTATGTTCATCAATGGTATGAATGATATTAAACAATAAATCGTCCCAGACAACCATTCGAAAATTCACATTCTTTCTTAATTGACCATAATGAGAGTAAATTCTCCTAAAGTGTGCGTTATAAAGAGACTGTAGGTCGGGAGAGGCTAAGGATAGGCCATAACTCATTCCGCCTCCTTACCTTCTGCTCAGTCATTTTTCACTTTAAATGTATTAAAAGCCTGAGAGCAATTTCTCCATCCCTGCTCGAGTAGGCGTGGAAGAACAGTAATCCCGCCTCAGTGTAATATTTATGCTAATTCACTATACTAACTGATTATAGCATTATGTATATATATATATATATATATATATATATATATATATATACATATATATATATATATATACATATATATATATATATATATATACATATATATATATATATATATATATATATATACATATATATATATATATATATATATATATATATATATACATATATATATATATATATATATATATATATATACATATATATATATATATATATATATATATATATATATATATATATATATTTCTGTTGTTTGTTTAGAGCTGTTTGTCTTTATCTGTTTGTTCCTTATTAAAATCCACACTGTTTGACCGATTTTGATCAAACGGCACGCATGTAGGGGAGTGTCATAGGCTAGGTCAAAATCGTCTAAAATCGACAGTTTGGAGATCTCGGGCTCGAAACTTTGTGCGTGAACAGTCACAGAAGAGTGAATTGTCAGAAAACGGCACTTTTGAAAAATGAAATATTCACCAAGACGGACCGTAATGGAACATGATTTCATCATATGTGGTCTATTGTCGGTTGTTTGACATGTGAAATCCAATGCTAAATATTCTATCCCCTCCACTGCTGCTCTCTCATGTATGGTTACCTATAATTGAAAGGTTCCAAGTTCAAGTAAGAACATTTTTTTCCTCTATTCTTTGACTTTATTTGCTTAATTAGATTTTAATATTACTTATTTGGTTTCTAATTAATTTGATTTCCACTAACTATGAGCACATTTATTATTTGACTTTTTAATGAAAGAGGTTTTGTATTCTGTGAATATATATTATCTATGTAAATATAAAAACAGCATTCTGCTTAAGATCAATTTTCTTAATGTCTGTTGAAAAAGAAGGGACATAACGTAGGTATTGTATTGATCGCCAAGTAACAGCTTATATAATACAAACCATAATTAACAACTGAACTATTTTTTTTTTTTTTTTGTTTGTATATTGTAACTAGTATTATAGGAATGCCGAATGCTTTAAACCAATTGGTGACTCCCCACTTGACCGGTTTATCTGAGTAAGTTCCGGTTTATCTTTGATTTTTTTTTTTTGTAATATTTATTTAGAAACTTTTATTTATAGTGTATTTATATAGATGATAGTTTTATGGATACATTCTAGGAGGGCAAGGAGCAGAATTTCCCTGAAGGAGAAGCTGAAAGAGCACAATGGAGGTAGGAAAATGGCGGGAATAGAGGAAGGGAAGAAAATAGAGGGGGGGGGGGGAGGGCGAGAGGGGGGTTGTTGAATGGATTGGAAAGAAGCAAAGGTTTGATGTTCCTAAATAGGGCCTACGCCGAATCAGCTTCCAGTTCTCGTTATGGGATTCTAAAGGCCTCTCTATCTTCCCTCTCTCTCTCTCTCTCTCTCTCTCTCTCTCTCTCTCTCTCTCTCTCTCTCACTCTCTCTCTCTCTCTCTCTATCTCTCTCTCTCTCACACACACTCTCTCCCTCTCTCTCTCTCTCTCTCTCTCTCTCTCTCTCTCACACACACACTCTCGCACTCTCTCTCTCTCTCTCTCTCTCTCTCTCTCACTGTCTCATCCAGTACCAACTAGAAGACTACGCACTGAGTACATGCATGATCATCGTCTATGATGCATAGGGATATCGCTATATAAAGAGAGTCAGGAATTTAAATTGCAAAATCAGACGAGCATACAGGGCAACGAAAAACTGAGAAAAAACATTTTTCTCTCTTTTTAGCACTTTCCTCCGAAGGAAAGTAGCTATTGAGGTTGCACTCATGACGGAATTTTTGAAAAATTTCTTCAAATCTTTATCGATCCTACCTAGTAGACACCGAAAATGACCCCCGTTAAAATTTATATATATATATATATATATATATATATATATATATATATATATATATATATATACGATAGCGGCCAGAGTTTTTGTTTTTTCGTCACGAAACTTGTTATATAGCATTCAATTAGCAAACGATTGAACGAGTTCGTTAACCACCAAAGTCGGTCCACCGGAAGGGGGGGTTTACCCCGAACCCAAAACACTAATTTGACTATGCCAGCCGTAATATTTGTTATATTTCAACGAAACTTAGTATTCGTAGTGGTAATATAGAGAGAAAAATGAGATATAAAAATGAACTAAATCGGTTCATTAGAAGGGGGGGGGGGTTTACCCCGAACCCAAAACACTAATTTGACTATGCCAGCCGTAATATTTGTTATATTTCAACGAAACTTGGTATTCGTAGTGTTAATATAGAGAGAAAAGTGAGCAATAAAAATGAACTAAATCGGTTCATTAGATGGGGGGGGGGGGTTTACTCCGGACCCACAATAGCAATTCGCCACTACCAGCCGTGATTTTTGGTATATTTCGACGAAACTCGGTATTCGTAGTGGTAATCCACAGGTAAATATGTGGTGTAAAAATAAACTAAATCGGTTCATTAGAAGGGCGGGTTTCTAATTTAAGGGGCGGTCGTAATTTCTGCTGTATTGTAACGAAACGCGGTATACGTCGTGGGTAACTCATAAGAAAGAAGTGTTGTAAAAATGAGCTGAATCGGTCAACCGGAAAGCGGGGGTTTAATTTGTAATATATTTCAATAGAAAAGCCCGCCAGACGTAGGTTCACAAAGCCGCCGCAAGGAGCGCTTTCTACCACTAGAGTGACTGTATCCTGTTCCTGCATTAGATCAAAATACGATAATATGAGGTTTTTTGTATTTATTACGTAGTGTAATAGGTACCATGTGTAAACATAACTCTGGAAGCAAATTAATAATTGATCAGATACTCATTACAAATTTAAAATAGAACTATTCATGTTTTTATTTCATTTATGTAGGATATTTTAAGCAAATTGTTCTGGAAAGCAGTCTACACTACCCAAATTCTGAGGAAAGTGCTTAGTTATGCAGCTCCAGCGTGACGGACTTTTTTTTTTTTGCTTCT